>SRMA01024071.1:0-128379 GCA_007224835.1 Danionella cerebrum | reverse complement strand
GCCCACCATCAAGGGCGAATCGGGAACAGCCGCGCCTCATCAGCGCGGCAGCATAAAAGAGAGAGAGAGAGCTTCCACGGCGAGAAGAACCTCCGAAGAGTGCAGAAGCTAACTCCTCTCTCTCTCTCTTTACCCCCAGACAGCCCGTGAAGGCCAGACGACAGCATTATCCCCTACCACACCGATCTATCTGGGCACCGAGCACGAGAGCACATCTGGGACTGGGAAGAGCACCACGGAAGAAGAGGACACAAGCACCGAGCACCTAAAGACTGCACTATCCACGAGCACTTCACTCATCACGTTTAATAAATCCACCCTCCGGGGAACTTTTCTGTTGAAAACCTTGTTGTGTGATTCCTCTCTATATATATATATTTAAGCATATTTACATGCTTATAAGCAGTACTGACTAATAACGTCTGTATATATACTTATATACTTATATATACTATAGAACTTCAACGTTCACTTTTCAAAGTAATACCTTCGCGGCTCAAAAAAAGCATAAAGCAAAAGCAAGTGTAATGAATTATGTTTGATTTCCGTTGTTTTCTTGACTTTATAAAGTTAAACGATTGGAGTCACAAGTACTGAGGTAAAGTTTTACCATCTCACTGAGCACACCCACACCCATATGAATTCAAAGATCTTCTTTAATATTTAGAAGATGGATGAAAGACTCAGGTGTTTGGAACAACATGAAGATAAGAAATTAGTTTTTGGAAGATCTGTCCATTTTATTGGTTTTATTCCGAGAGTCTTTGCAGTTTTAGTCCAATTTTGAGCATGAACAGATGTGTTTCAGCACAATATGGCATGCACTATTTCCTAAATATTTAGAATATACATCAAGTTCAACTGACAATATTTTAAAATATATTATGGAAGCATATTCTTTGTTAGTAATTGAATAAACTTTTTATTGTAGTTTAGATAAGAATAGATGGTTCCCCTAGAAAAAGTTTCTTCAAACTTTGTTTATTGATTTTAATTGCGAGCAAAACTTGTTCAAACGCTCTCTCAAGATTTTGACTCATGCAATTATTATGAATTATGACTCAATTGTTTAAGTTGCATTCCGAGTCAACATTTGAGAAAGACGTTCAAACTGTGAAATGATTGTATTTGAATTTGTGAATTACTTTGAACAACATCTGGGACAACATCATCTGATTGAGAGATTTGTTTCTGGCTATTGAATTGTGTCTTTGTTCACGGAAGGATTCAGCATCTTAAATTTTCACTTAAAATGTCCTAGGGATGCTCTCACTAAACCCATGCTTCCCTTTTAGTTTTGTCCTTGCTGTGGATACGCTGATGTCTCCCACTATTGTCATTTACAATTTCATAACCGAGTCTTGGCTAGCTCGCTCCAGCTTGCTATGGCATTTACTGAAATAATACACACTAGGTCCCTCCAAGGTAGCAATCATCCACACTTCAAACCTCCTGTGAAATGGTAGAAATCGCCAATAGAAAGCCTTTTGTTCTGATGGACTGGGCTCAATGGCTTTTCTTTGATTCCTCACCCAAGATGACTTCCTTTTAAGGCAACTGTCTTCCATTTGCTGATATTCTTCTTTGCTTTTATATATCCATGGTCTGTTACATGGTGATGGGATGGATGTGTTTTGGAAGCTCTCTTTACTTTCATTTGGTTTGTTCAGAATTAAAATTCTCTTACTGTTGTTATTTCCTCATCAAACCCCGACTGAATCACTGGAGTTAATGTTAGGGCCTCTACACACCAGTCAAAAATGGAGATTAGCACCAATCTTTGGATGGCTTCCCTGCAGGGTGCTCTTCGTCTGCGTCAAGTAAATATTAATGCAATGACGCTCTCTGCCTGAAGGTGGCTGCTGGGGTACAACAATGGCTCACCGTGCCAAATGGGAAACCAGAAAGAAAAGCAGGAAGAAGATGACAACAGTTAAGAAATCAAAGAACACATAGCAAAAAGTAGAGCATTTTATACTTTTGGTAGCTGATCACATGGAGCTGTTTGACAAAAATGTGGAAAAAAGCAGCTGTGTGAGCGCCACCGAGTGGCTCTTTTACGTCCTATTTACATCACTGAAAGAGCCAGCTTTCATTGGTTGTTCTTCTTGCAAAAAACAGATCCAATATGGCATTCTGTTACAATTCTTTTTGTCTGCACCACTAGTTTGGTCTGATATTTGATGTCCTGTTGGCACCCATTGCTCTAGATCAAGTTGCATGAAACTTTGCAATGAAAATTTGGGTCGAAAAAAACCTTGTTTTGTTACAACCTAAATTATACATAATTGGCCACTTGACACTGAGCAGGGAGGACTTGCTCAGAACCCATGTTTATAACACTTTATGTTAATTTTAACTTAAACAAATATGATTATAATGGTGATTTTCAGTGATTTATCACTACTACTGATCCCAGGTGGAAATGCATGTGTTTGTGTGTGTCAAAACGTAACAAAGTTAGAAAAAATTCTCACTCACAAATTATAAATATGACTTTTCGCAAATTAATGACCAGCCTGGTATTGCAACCATATTGCTGTGTGAGATAAAGAGTCCAGAAACTAGGATCATCTAGACCTAAAACCCCAAGAACCCAAAGTGTGATAAAGAGGTAGAGACAGGGTTTCTGCTTGAGGTTGGATCCTCCTGAAACTTGTTGTATAAACAATCTTCAAACTGAGATCAATTGATGAAAAACACAACTTTGAGTGGAGATGACTTTTTAGGTTTTGGCTTCTTAGACCTTTTTTTGCCGATTAGCAATCATGCAGAAGTTGAGATTTCAGGTCATGGCCACTTATAGTTGAAATGCTCTCGTCAGAAAGAAGTATCAGTATCACCGTGTGCATTGTATGCAGCCAATCACTGGAAGGGAAACTCAGAGCAACGGTATTATTTACTATTTTATAGTTTCTCTTCCATCCTCTTCTGTCAATATAGTTGCTAACACTTTTTTAACGTAATACTTAAAAAAAACAACATTTAGATTCAATTAAACTGATATGTGTTTTTCCATCAAATTTAAGCCACTGGGAGATTATATACCACAAAATAGCTTTGCAAATACAAGCACAGATGCCTTCAAACTGCAAGGTAAGCTCCCAGGGCTTTGCCCCAAATCTGCCTCCAAGTCCATGTTAATAAATGTTTTACTGAGCTTGTATCTCTAAACCCAATCCAGCATAGCTTTAATGCACTTTTCGGCATATAATCTAAAGCTTATGAAAGCATAATGATCTAAAACATGCTTTGAAATTATTGTTTCCTTAAGTGCTTTGAATAATGAAACTATGCTTTTGTGTATAATGTATTTCTTTTCTAATTGTTTCTTTAATGTTGAAAAAAAAGAAAAGTATAAAAAATATAAGAAAAAACAACTATGACATCTGGATTCATAAACAAAGAGAAAAACATTTTAAACATGTTAAACGTTTCATTATTGCCTGTTTGATGATGTCTCTGTCACTGAAAACATTTCATGTAAATGTTTTGTATATAAGAGTGTCATTTTGTGTTTCTCCTGGATGTGGGTAGGATCAGTTTGTGACTTGTAGTGCCTTAACGATGACTTTGAATCCCATTGGGAAAATCTATCAGAGCCACTGCTGCTGAAATATGTGGGCGGGCAACAATGTATTCTATATTGGATTTCTGCACACTATTTATTCAAATATGTCTGATGGCATTTGTTCACTGACAGTTTGACAACTCATTTATGTTCAAACGTGCTGTTCATGCTCATTTCATGGCACCCTGAACTACAGATGGGTGACAGGTTGTACACTCATTCTGTCTGGGAAAGGAAATGTGCTCCCAGAAACATTCAGCTGCCAGCATGAAGGAGAAAAGGAAAACAAATCAAACCTTATTTAGAAGGAAATCACAACAGAGGGTTATTTTAAGCTCCTGATTTCTTAATTGCCATAAAGAGAACAATCTGATAAGACTGAGAGAGAGAGAGAGAGAGAGAGAGAGAGAGAGAGAGAGAGAGAGAGAGAGAGAGAGAGACTCTACCACCCTACAATGGATGCAACTATTTCCATCCCAGCAGCTCCAGGCTTGATTACAATATGCCATCAGTGTGTCATCTGTGTCTGTGTATGTGTGTTGCATTAGTATTGTGTTTACTCCAGCATATAAGAAGCATCTGAGATAAGAGCGGCCGCCTGTGGATTCAGCACATGCCTTCATTACACTGACACGGGATCAGTTTCCTGAAATACATACATCAGACATGCATATTATACCAATGCATTTGCACCCAGGTTGTGTTCATTTCCCCATAGAAATGCAACATGTGCAAGAAACAAGATTTGCGAGCTAATTTCAAAAAGAACATGAAATGCATGAGGAATAAATTATGTTAAATTTAAGTGAAGTTTTCATTTTAAATACGTAAAGTAGAATCTGAGAGGCGTATTTTAAACAATTATTATTGAGAAAATATTATTTTTATTGTTTGTCATAGCTTTATTACTATTATTTTTTATCATTATTATTATTAATGCATGACAATTTTCCTTCACACACTTCTTGTGGTTGGGTTTATAAACATAATCAGTTTTTATTTAATTGTAATAAAATAAAACTTAATCTATTCCATTCTTTTTTGGAGTAAAATCCCAGTATGTTTTTTTCACCAGGGTTGTGACCTGTGTTCTCAAACAGCAAACATTCAATCCTGGTCTTAGCACCACCCCCACTGGTGATACATAACAAAATATCAAATAAATGCATTTACAAATAAAAAAATGTTACTTTTTGTAAGGGTCTTTCCAATCTTTTAATTTTCCAATGTGTCCAGCCAATAAAATATTTAAAAATATATATATATATATATTTAAAAAAATATTTTTATCTCATATTTTTCCATACATAAAAGGATATATAATTATAATATAGAATGTATATAACATATATTATAAATATAAAATATTATAATTGTATTTTTACAAAATTTCCCCAAATGTCTTAAAAATAACTGAAGCTTTTGAAAAATCTTCATTCAAATCTTTGATGCTGTATTCATTTCACAAACACAGCTAAGAAAGCCTTCCTTTTCTTTTGTCAGAAAAACAATATAGTACATTTGAACCACTGTGTTCATCATTATCAGGCTTCTTTTTGTTGTTTTGAATGTCTACAGAGCTCATGTTTTGGTTTTCCTTCTTTCAGTGTTGGATATACATGTTTTGTTGACACTGTACACATCACCTGCTCCTTCCTGTCCTGAGCGCAATGTGTTTTATCTTCAAATCCTTTCGACTACCATCCTGTTCGGTTTGCGACAGCAAACACAACTTGAGAGAATAAGCTGTGGAAATTATAGAAAGGATAGGGGATGCCATTTTTGAGAGGCTGGACCCCTTGGCTGGGAAAAGTCAGACACAATTGTTGTTTTTATAATAACAAGGTATTTTGATAACGTGAATAAAGTGTGAAAGCAGACCTGCAAGAGACCAGTCATTTGTATACATTAGAAAACAATGTATTGCATTGTTTGTGCTAATTACAGCATGGTGAACAGGCATATCTCGCACAAATGAGTAGCCATTATAAAGTGAACTTTCGGTAGAAAATACACTGCAAATTGGTTCAATAATACAAAGATAACTTAGTCTTTCCATATGTAATTATAACAACATCGAATTTGAGAAAATGTATACCCCCACCCCCTCCAATCACATGCACAAATCTGACTGTGAGCGATGGAATAAAGAAATGCCTTCAGGCTATAGATTCAAAGTGATCTGTGAACCACCCTGGTCTTCTCAACTTATCGACCAAGCTCTCATATAACATAACCAAAGCCATCCTGTCTCTATTTCTCTGATCCTGCACTTGCTTTGCAGAGACGAATGATACCACTGCAGATTTGTGTCATAAACAGGCATAGAGAAGCTGTTTACTGCAGTGTATGAACCGATTTAAGATTAAGAGCTTTTCTGAAGCACAGCAACATAATTCATTTTGATTGGGAGAATGAAAGGGACAAAAAGTAATAGCATATCTGATGGATCCACTGATGGGTAAGGAGTCCTGTCATGGCTGTTAATTAGCCTGACAGTGCCCATAGCTTACCCCTACTAGGCTCCCCCATGCTTTTTTCTTCATCACAGATTGTAACTACATTTGCTAAATATATATTTTTGGAATGTCACATCGCATGTTGCCATATTCCAATATAGATGTTCCAATCACTTCCATAGTCCTGTGTGTACGTAAAAACAAGCAGCTAGGCATTCAGGTGGCATTTAAGAAAGAACGGGTTGCTCTCAGAAGTTCAGTGAAGTTTAGTAGGGTACCGTGATAGGAGGCAGCAGTGTTAAAGCAATGTGGAAGTGATTTGGAAAGACTACAGCCACGGTCACATTCCTAAACCATCCGGAATTTCATTCAAAAAAATAAACAATTTACTAAATAACTAGACTAAATTATAACCGGGTGCTCTCTTATCTACTTCAAAGCAATACTGACGTCCTAAAAATCGACAATTGCTTCATATTGAGCGATCAAAGAAGTTTGCGGACCTGTCAATATGGTGGCTCAAAATACATCACATGACCTGATATTACAGGTCAAAGTTCCTACCAGCTGAACTTTAGGTCTGAGTGGAAATAACAGGCGGGAACATCCTCTTTCGCATTCAAGCGTGACCTGGCTTAACTCCAGCACAAAGTGGAAATCCTAAAATGCATTGGCTAAAAAAGTCACCAATTGCTATAGACCCCTAAACTTTACGGAGCCTTTAAAATGCTGGCCAGGCAGCTTTATTTAAGCTATACAATGTAATGCAATTATCACATGTTGCTGACAAGCAAAGTAACAAATCATGCTTTTCCAATACGGTAATCTGATAGATGAGTCTGGGCCTGGCGGTTGCCAAAAGAAAAATACTTGTCTGCATTCGTTGTTCCAAACGTGAATTTAGAAGAGGGGTATTTTGGTGTGGGATTGTTTTTCAGGAGCTAGGTTTATGGAATTATGCATTTTTTCATAACTAGTGCATTCCATCATAGTGTCACCTAACTGTCTCTAACTGTAAGAATTGTTTTTGGGCTATTGGAGGTATCACATTTTTGTGTCACACTCTTAAGCATTCAGTGATTATTCTTTCTGGCTCAATGTGAGCTCAACGACTGACCACTAAGCAACCAACAAGATCAGAGAATCCAATTCTAATCAGAGAAAAATATAACCTTGGCCTGCTTTAGAACTTCATTCAAATGAGTATGAAAAAATGTCCAGCTAAAGGTTACAGAATACAGCTGAGCAAAGAAGCACCGTGCCATTTCAAACAAAACAGCTTGGTGTACAGCAGCATTAGTTTCCCTGAAAGCAACTCTTAATGCTTCTGCATACCATGGATGAGTGAGTTTGTTATAGAAAAACACAATGGCATGAGTTCAACCCAACTCAACGCCTTTAGGATGAATTAGAGAGAAGACGAGAGCCGGGTCTACTCATCCAACCTCATTGTCCAACCTCAAAAATGCACCCTAATGGTCAAACATATACCAATAAACGCAACTCTAAAGCTTGTGGGAACCTTCTGATAATGGTTAGAAAGGGTGACATAGATATTAAATACTAATGATTAGGATTCCACTTGTGTTCTTTACTATTTTTGCAATAAAATAAAATGTTAAATAAATAGCTTTGTAGTTGTGCAGTAGTAAAGCATGGTGCTAAAATCGCAAAGGGGTAGCTATGTATGTGAACTGAACATTTAATAGCCAAATATAGCATAAACATATTAATAAAGTTGTTTTGATAAGAGTTTTCTACGTTTATAACGGTACATTTTGTTGAGAGCTTCTATTATGGACGTTTACTATTTAGACGGGTGTCTCTCACGCAAACGTGCTCGTGTTTCTAAAGCGACGGCATCTCCCCTTCTAAAAATAGCCCGTTCGAGATTCGAAATACCCCGGAATCCATTATTTTGGTTCACTTAAACGATCCGATTCATCAAAAGAGTCATTCGTTCGGGAATTGAACTCTATTAATCCCTGTTAGGTCGGTCTGTGGAGGCGTCGCGCTGCCATGTCAAGAGACGCCAATTTCAATCCCCCCAAATGGAGAATAACTGTTAGAATGGCGTCTATCCGTCTAAAACTCGAGCAAAGGTTCGTCTTTATGTTAACCAGGAGCGCTTGTCTGTTTAAAGCCCTCGTCGCTACCAGAGGCATGTTGAGAGGATCGAAAGGTTTTATAGTTTGAGGAGATTTACTATGCGCGTGCCAGGCCCCGCCCACTGGAGCGCACGTCATTGGCGAGTATCAACGAAGGGGAGTCACTCCCCTGCCTACTTTTAATAGCTTTGTCATGTGATGGAAAGCAGTTGTAAGACAGGTGCCCTCGGTTCATTGTCAGTGAGGGGCGCGAGGGAACGAGTGGATTTTCTCTTTTGCCTGTGATTTCTTTTTTATTTTCGCGTGCCGTCATTCAGGGGCTGGATGGCGTGGGACAGGTGTCATCAGGATTCGGTGTGGAGAGAACTAGAGGTGAGAACTGATCTGCAACTTATCTTTCCAGGGCTGGATCACTTTTTTTGAAGGAAATGGACAGCGCAAAACGTCCGAGACTGATTGCGCTCGTAGGTACCGCGATGAGAACTCGAGATGCGCGGACACCGGAGCGCTGTTACGCACGGGAATAACGCACGTTGTTTGGCAAAGTCTAATATATTGCCAGAAAAAAACAGCGTGTGCTTTGGTTGGTCTGGTGATAGTGAGAGGCTCTTCTCAAGCCCGGTCGGAGTTGAAGAGTGACAGGCTGCTTAGGATGGCTGGTCGTGGGAAACAGACGTGCCCGTGGATGGAGAGCGCACTCTTGCTTTCCCTCGCTCGCTCTTACGCAGGTGATGCTGAGGCAGGTATCCGCTTCAGACAGAGTGTCGATGTGCTGGAATAAGTGATTTGTGCTCGCAGCAGACAACTTTCCTCGCAGAAAGCACCTGGTGGTCTTGGAGGAGGCTGTTTGCATGCGTGAGGAGCGCGCGCTGGAGACGGACGTGCGGGTCTTCGGAATTCGGCTCAAAAATCTGCTAAAGCGCGTTTACTTTTCTGATTAAGCAAGATGTCGTCAGTGAGGTTGCTCCAGCCGAAAACACATCAATAAGGATTGCGTGCATGTGCTTGACGTCTGTCGCTTTTAAGTGGAACGAATCGCGGAACCGTGAAATTTGGTTAATTGACGCTTTTGGTTTGTTTGCTCGGCTACATGGAAGATATTTTCAGATTAATTTTAGCCCAACAATCCATCATAAAGGCTGTATGTATATCTCTCTATCTCGTTATCTGTCGTGAGATCGTAATGCAGTGTTATGCTGAAACTTTTTTCTGTAGAAAAGGATCTCTGAGCTGGAGCCCAAGGTGATGGTTCTGGCATCGTTTGTGCACGTGCGCGTTTATTAAAGGCTTGAGCGTCTCCGTCGATGCATAAATCCATCTAAACACAATCAACAAATTGCTTCTCGTTTCCGATTCTAATCATATCAGTTCTATGTGCTTACAAGAAGCTATTCTCTCTCTCTCTCTCTCTCTCTCTCTCTCTCTCTCTCTCTCTCTCTCTCTCTCTCTCTCTCTCTCTCTCTCTCTCTCTCTCTCTCTCTCTCTCTCTCTCTCCCTCTCTGTGCTTTTTGTGTAACGACACTGAAAACAACGGAAGCAACGGGCGTTCGTGTTGTATTTAGATGGTTCTTTTGGAATCTTCTTTGGTTTCTAAGACAAGGAGAACATTGTTTTAGGTTGGGAAACGTTAGTGACGCCTCTATAAGTTGAACAAAATAAGCTTTTCCTCCAGTCTATTTTTTTTAAGGAAACGCATCACTCGACAGCTCCCTCCGCCGTCTGTCAGCACTATTCACCTGTGAGCGCTCAACTCGCTTTAATAGCAATCACATCCGCTGTGAAATGAAGCTGGGTCTGACCAACCAGAGGGCGTGGCTGTCGCTCTTTCCCCTACGACGCCCCGCCCCTTACACTGGAAACCAATGAGAGAGTACTTTGATTTCCGGTTTCGTTTACGATATTTGTTTGTCAATATGTTTATTTCAGTGTATTAGTGCATCAGTGTATTATTCAGTGATATTATGGAGGCAAAATAAGACTTTATTTTTGGAGAATATTGTACAAAAATAAAAAAAAAATCACTGAAAAATAAATAATAATAATAAAGTTTGTTTCAATGCATATCTATTTTTTACAACTATAAAAAAAGTAGGCACATTTTTGGCTCCACGAGGTATTTGATGCTGAGTTCACCTTTGTTATACAGAAATGGACTGAATTTGAGATTTTTTTTTTCATTTTTCACACATTTTCATAATTTAAAAGGCTCTGCTCAATATATAAAATAAAGTGTGTTCTGTGACATGTTTTAAAGTTTTTATTGGGAATACCTGACTCTCAGTTTTCATGTTGTCCATTATCAGACAAAGTATCACATAGACACAGTCCAGTATCAGACAAAATGTTCATCAAATATAAACATATGAGCTTTATGTGCATACAGCTTTACATTACCAGAAGTGCATGGGGATGAAGAATAACAATACTGGCCAAAAAAAATCTAAATTATGGTTCTAAATTATAAAAATCAAATTTCTAAAAAAAAAAACCCTTGTTCATTAGAAATGAATGGATTATGTTGTTCAATATGGATGTTAAAATATATAATGAAACATAATAAAAAAGGAGGAGTTCCAGGGATGCACCTTCAAAGAGCTTCGCAGTGTGGAAAAAGCATGAGAAATAGCAGTAAACTTCATGAGAAAAAAAGATAAACTTTATAAAACTATGTATGAGAGAGCTCTCTCACTCAAAATACAAACACATCATCCTCTTAAATGTTTTATGCTCTAAGTGCATCGACTTTATCGCTGCCCCCTAGAGGCATGGTGATATCACACGATCTAATACATATCAAAATAGACCCTATCATTTCTTAGCTTTTCCTAGGATTTATCTTAAACCCAAAAAAGAAAAACCCAAATTGACATTATGTGAACGACATAAATGTGTTTTATACATCATAAAATCGAGTAGATAAATAGGTATTTAAAAAAAATAATTTCTTCATCTGGATGGGAGTTTATACAAAGAAGGATACAGCATAAAGTGGCAGATACAAAATTGTGCCATGATCGTACGTTTTTTTTTCATATCGATAAGATTTTCCTATGATCTCTTTCAGTGTGCCGCATTGGTTGGTGAAGACCAGCCCCTGTGCCCTGATTTGCCTGAGCTTGACCTGTCTGAACTGGATGTCAGTGACTTGGATGCGGACAGCTTTCTGGGAGGACTCAAGTGGTACAGCGACCAATCAGAAATCATTTCCAGTCAGTACGGCAATGAAACATCAAACCTATTTGAGGTATGAAGGCTCATTCGCTCTCCTTATCTGATCCTGCATGTTTGTTCTTGTACAACTAGATATGATTTCAACTTCAAACCCTTTATTGAGCCAGATAGTGCGCGAGTGTGGAATTCTGAAAAGATGGGCCTGTTTATTAGTTAATGAGACTGCATTACTCAATGGGAATGTGCACTCTCCTTTGCTGTCTGATCATTGTGTTTGGGTTTTCTGATAAGCTCCAGACCTTTGTTCAGTACTTAAGGTCAGCGTTTGTAGCTTTCACTGCAATGCTGGGGCAGAGGTGCTGAAATCTATGGCTGTTTGTTCGCTTTTCTGATGTTCTAGAGTTATAGTTAGAAAGAATAGAGTGTTTGGGTGTTCATCAACTGTATCATTGGCCTTAGTTCGTCTTGAATTATTATCCCACAGGGATTTTAAGTCTTTGCTTATGAGTTATAAGCATTGAACTAAATCACCCATCTATTGATAAATGGACAAATACAATGCAGCATTTTCAGGTGGAACCTTTTTTATCTCTTACTAAATTATGATTCAGGTTATTTTCATGTGGGAAAAAACATGTTTATTCAGTGCGTTACATTTTTATTCAAACTTGTTATATTTTTTTTAACTTACCAAAAAAAAAAACAGATACAAAGGAAGATGAATGAATCCAAAAAAGCGCTTCAACAAATGTAAAAGTGGTTTTATTTTGGAACATTATGGGGCCTACATTTGACCCCATAAACCATCAGATTGTTTTGTGTAACCCTCCTTTCCCCAGGTATATTTTCATATGTGAACCCTGGCTATAATTCGAATTAGCCAGGTAAATGCTCCACTTTTAACTGGCTCATTCCTGTTATAGGCAGAGTAGTAGTAAAACTTTAAACTTATTGCACTTTCTCATCTTCGTCACAAACAGAAAGCAAAGTCCACTGGAGGACTGATGCGGCTCAAACAAAGCAGACCCGGCCCTGGCTAGTTCATGTTGTCCTATCTGAGCAGATAGAGAAGAGAAAAGATAATGCCGCATTGCTCTGAGTGCTGGCAAATATATAGCAGGATCAGACCCACAGCTTGGGGTTTGTGTCCTGCTGGGATAGGGAAGTCTTCCACATTCCATGGACTGTGTGAACACTAACTTGGTGTATCTTGATGGGGATTGATGTCGTAGAGTCCCGTTATTAATAGAAAAGAATTTGTTGGTGAAAATACTATTTTTGCTAAAGAGATAACCCAGTTGAAATAAGAATCCCATCATAATTTTCTTTAGCAGGTTCCAACCTTTATGCATTCTGCAAACTGAAAAAAATTCTTTCATGGTGTATTCATATCCGTTTAATCCCAAGTGAATTTTCGGTAAAATGGGATGCGAGGTGTCAATAGTGATGAATGCTTGAATTGTATCTGCATTTCCAATAGTGGCCTATGTGGGTCAGTGCAGTGGCCTGGAGGGAACCGATGAGACAGGTTAATGAATGGCTTCTTCTTGTGCAAAGCTGCTTGGCAGAAGTTTTTCCGACACCACCCCCCATGCCTCCGTCCCCCCCACACACACACCCACCGACACTTAAACGTTCATTCAAACCCCTGGCAATGTTTTCTTAACCTGTCTGACTGCAGTGTAGTTAATGGGTGAACGACCGAGTCCACAGCAATGGGCCACACACTCTCACACAGACGCAGGAAATTTACAGTTCAAGGCAGTTTTCTTTGTGACTCAAAGTCTCAAAAGTTTTCAGTAGTTTTTTGTAGCCATTGATCACATTTCAAAGGTTGGAAAAACTGACAACTGGTAACACAGTCCCTACTCAAGTAGGCACATCCACATGCTGCTCTTAAGTTTGAACATCTGAATGATTCATATGAGAACTAGTTAAAAATCTAAATTCAAGTCAAAAGTAGGAGGATTAACTGCCTAAAAAAACCCATTATGATTCAGGGTATAGTGCAATTGCATTGCATCCAAAGGGTGATGGACAGGTCCAGGAGAATCTTAGATGATAACCTCCTTATCTCCACAAGGGCGTTTAAAATTAGTTGTGTTTGTTTTCCCGACACAAAACATACGACCAAGACAACAAAGCAGTGGCTCAAAAAGAAGCACATTAAGGCCCTTGATTTTTTTTGCCAAATCTTAAATCTATTGAATGTCTATAGTTGGAGCTGAAGGTTTGAAATTTGACGTAACAGTCTTAAAACCTTAATGACTTAGAGAGCATCTGAAAGATGGAAAGGAATAAATTTCGTCCTGAGATGTGAGCAAACCTGAAGAAATGTCTGGCCTCCAAATACTCTGTGGTAATTTGGCATCAGATACTTGTTTAATTGGTAAAAATGCAAATTTTTCTGCATCTGACTGTTCTAATAAGCTTAAATGACAACCAAACCTTCAGATGGGGTCAAATACTTCTTTCCCCACTCTACATGTCTAATCTGCAAAAATCTCGAAAAGACTACTGTTTGAAGTTTTTTGTTCATTTTTTTAATATGCACAAGGCTTTACGTGGCAAAAATGCTAAATATACACAAACAAGATATCCACACTCAAGTATTCCGATAAACTGTTCTCAACAAACATGACGCATGAGCTCTTTGACACATCACACAGAAGATTCTCCCTCACTTATGATTCATTATTTCATGTCTTGTGCTTTCCTGACATTTTGTACAAGATGTTTCATTATTTCCGGGCCGTGTGGGGCAAAGCCAGCAGGCAGATGCGAGTGAGCGATAGCAGGCGAAGAAAGCCCAGAGATTTAGGGTGATGTGATGGCTCAAATGCCTTTCAGGGGAAGTTCAGCTCCAGTTATCGAAGGCTGAGTTGTAATTTGCTTGTGTAGTAATTTGTAAATCTATCAAATAGAAACCTGGGGGATGGGAGAGTGGAAGAAATACAACCTAGATGCAGAACCGTTGATTTTCCATTTTAATGTCAAATAAATGGTCCAGAAAGAGACCGAAATATCAGACAGTGACCCCAGAGGTTGAAACCCTGGAGCTTCTTACTCTGATTATATTCTTTTAGTGCATTAGAAAAGAGGTTTTGACATCACCATACTTTAATTTCAAATTGTCTATGTGGGTTCTAAGGATGAATTCAATCTTTTGACACATTTGTGGGCATTTGTGATCAGACACTTGTTTTATTTCATTTCTTATTTATCTCTTCCCATTTCTTAGTGAATTTATTGGTACTAGGGCAGTCATGGTTTGTTGACATAATCTTTTATTAAGTGAATACCTGCACATTTGGAGACAAGATGAAGCGAATCTGAGTTCATCGGAGTTGAGATGAAGCCATATGCAACCAATCAGAGTACATTCAACATTGTTCAACCTTGTACCACTTCGATTTCAGTTCTGGACCGCCTTCCGTTTCCAGACGCAGTAACTCAACATTATAAACCCGGTAACCATATTTGCAACAGTAAACTTGAAATGTTAAATGTTAGCTTTAATAATAGTATCCCATTGTATTTAATCAGTTGTGAGTGTGCTTTTAATTTAGTTTCTAATATTGAATTGAACTGGTTCATAGCTAAGATTTCCATGAATATCAAAGAGGTATGAGGACTTTTTATTTTGAGCGCTAATTAATTATTTATTCTTCGCTGTTTTCATATTTTAGTTTGAATATATCAATGTTTAAACTAGTAGCAAAGCAGAAAATTCCTCCATAACTTGAGTTCCAAATCTCTTACCAGTTCCTCACACCTTGAAACTGGGGGCCAAGGGAAGGGCAAAAAAATTGCCTATGAATCGGGTCATCAATGTGAATCTGTGTATACCACCCAAACTGCTTTGAAGGATCAACAAATACATCACTCCAAGTAGATTTAAAAATTGTAAACATTTAAACATAATAAAACTAATATTTGAATCGCCATATGAGTCTAATGTATTGCACTGTTGTTTTTAACAAAAAAAATCCTGTAAAAATGATGTTGTTTGCATCTCAAAATGTAAATTTTCATTGCAAAATTGCTTTTGTGGGTGTCTGTTTCACCTGGTGGCCATCTACCGAGGGCTCTTCTAAAAGATTTGGGACACACCTTCAACTAATATGAAAAAAAATAAAAAATAAAATAAAATAAAAACAGAATGGTGGAAGGGGTGAATTCCTGGAGTGTAATAGGTATTCTATGTTATAGGTATGTATTCCAAAACATAATAATTTTACAAGTTTTTTATTGCCGTGATCCAACATTTAACCACCTACAGTGGTACCCCGAGATACGAATGCTTTGAGTTACGAAATGTTCGAGATACAAATGGTCTCCCGGGAATTTTTTTGCTTCGAGATACGAAAAAAAATTTGACATACGAACAACCACATACGAAAGCCACCCTGGAACGGATATATTTCTCGGGGTACCACTGTATTTTTTTTAGATTTAGAACAAATAATGGTTTATAATCTATCCATTCCACCCCCTCTCTCCTTTCACTTTCCACCACTCGGTACACGCATGCATCATAAGAAAAAGAAGAGCAAGGGTTAGATTCATGCAGTTAGTTCACTTCAGTCGTTGACAGTGTTCGTCAGTCATGCCAAAGTCTGCCTATCAAAAACGTAAGGACAGGAAGAGAGAGGAGAAACCGCCAAAGGGAAGGCAGTCGGTGACCCACTTTTATTTTTCCAAAGAAAGGCATTTTATCAGTCAGTCTAACACATACACTTCCAAAAAGCTCAAGCTCTCTACACTTCATCTTAGTGCATTGAGATGTAGTTTTATGCTGCATATTTTGCTAAATCATCTGAAATAAATATTTTGGTGGATGAATGAAAGCCAGGGACCCTTTCAAGACAGGAGAAGAGGCCAGAACAGATGAGGAAGAAGCCAAAGAGTTGTCACGAGGATCTGAATGTAATAATTAGTTCCAACGAGGCTTGAATTGTTAGAAAGATGACAATGAGGGAAGAAACTTTAATGTTCAAAGACTCAACTGAAGAGCAAGATGCCCACATTGATTTTCTTTCAGGCAGCTTAGTAATCTAATTATTCATCCAGTCGAATAATAAGTTCAGAACAGAACTGCTGAGCATGTGATGATTATTATTTGTATTTTCATGGGTACTGCAGTTTCGTCCTTCTGTGAGTGTGAAAGGTGAGAGAATGTGCTCTTGAAATATTATCAGTGACTGTGGGGAGCTGGTAATGTTGCTGTTACTAATTTAGGATATACAGATGAGAGATGAGAACACACAAAATACACATTGTTTAAAAAAAATTATTGTCTTGTTACACTCTACTCGACTTTATAGGAACATTTATATTCAACATCTCCAATCTGCTTTCTCAAGAAGCGTCATGTGATTTAGTTTCACAGGTCTATGTTCAATCCAGCTGAAATTTCTTTTAGAGGAATATCCGTCAACAAATTGATTGGGCGACTGTTCCTGCTCTGTTATTGACGTGTGTTTGGATAGAAGCAAGTGGGGTATTTCCTATAGTGTGACAGGCACAACATAGAGCAGCAGCACCCCCCGCCCAGAATGTACACACAATAAGTTTTAGTTGATTTTGTGACTCGTATTTGCTCTTATGATTGGTTTGTAGCCAAAATGGTTATAATATCATCCGAAATTCGATGCTTGAGTTCATAAATGCATATCACTATTCAAAATGAAAATGTAACAAAAATTCATTCGGAAATTCAATACAAAATTTATACATTTTCAAGTTAAAGCAAAAAAGTCCCCCAAAAAGCATGCTTTTGCAAATTGCAACCAAAATATATTCCCCAAAATTCATAAACTTTAAAGTGAAAGCAAATGTATTCCCCTAAAGTTGATAGATTTCCTAATGGAATGCAAATATGTTTCCCAACATTTATATATTTTCAAGTGAAAGCAAAAATATTCAGGCCAAATTCATACTTTTCCAAATTTAATGGAAAAAAAAAATTTATCCCAAAATTCATAAATGTTCAAGTGAACGCAATTATATCCCCCAAAAAGTCATACATTTACAAATTGAATGCAAACATATTTCCCAAAATTCACAAAGTTTCAAGTGAAAAAAATAATTCACCCCCTCCCCAACGAAAAGATAAATATTCCCCAAACTCATATATTTCCGTGTGAAAGCAAAAATATTCCCACCAAAAATCATAAATGTCAAAATATAAATATCCCCAAAAATTCCAACTAATCACAATGTTACTGACACTGAACACCCTCAAGCACCAATTTTTCATTGTTTTTCCATTTGGTGGTCCTGCAGTGAACAGGTGACATTTTCATGGTGAACCTCTCTTTTTAGTATAAGCCTCAGCTAGAAGAATGAATGGAAAATGAAAGGATGCATGGAGGAATTCTTAGAGCTATCACTCTTAAGTTGGCCTGCTTTCAAAATAAGAAGTGCTGTAGGTATATAAATAGAGTGAAGAATGAAAAAAGTAAACCTGTGAACATGTTGTCGCCTTCCTAAATAACCGTTTCATTAGCTCAATACCACCCCAGCAGTCCTCCTATTGAATGCTCATAGGGTTGCATAGCCACATTTGATGAACAGGTGACTGCAGAGTAACATGCTGTCTTTTTTGGACGGCCTTTCGCTCTGAATCTAGGAAAGAGTTCTCCCTGTTCTCTCTCCACTAGGACAATGTGTGGTATGGTACACTCCCTAACTCCAAGTGACTGCAGCACCCTTTCATTTAAAGGGCACTTGACACCTAGTCAGAATAACTCCCCATTAAAGGGCGTACTGTATTAGGTCATCCAATAAGGGATGCTGGGTCGGGCTGTGTGATGTTTATATCCAAACACAAAACTTTTCCTGCCAGCAAGTGTTTGGCATAACAACATGGCTGTGGTGTGAAAGCACTGGCTGTGCTCTGTAAGGTGAGCGTGGTTAGCGATGACCGGTCAAAACTTTGACCAGACTTTGACCTAGCTGTTGGATTTGAGCCAATGAGTGTGTGTTTGTAGGGTTGGATGTCGATGTGCGAAAAGGACTCACAGATTTATTACTGAAACAAGCTACATGAACCCTCGAGTACAGTACACACATTCACACTTGCAAACGCAAACCCGTTCCTGGTCTTGATTGCCTTGTAAATCAAGATAGCTCTTCCTTTACTCTTTTTCTAGCTACCAAAGAAGCATCTTAGAAACTTTCTCTGTGGACTTTCTCTGCTATTTGGTGTTTTGAAGTGACCTAGATGTTAATTGTGGGGTTGAAATATTGTGTTTGAATTCAATTAGCTTCAATGGTTTTCTAATGATATACAGAATAGTAAAATAGACGCTGGGATTTTTTATTGTAATGTTCTTTTTTGGGGGTGAACTATGCCTTTAACATTGACTGCTGATGGCTTAGCTTTTTTTAATTTGCAAATTTATGCTGACAGTTGAAAACACACCATCAGTTTAGCTGCACAAGTTCAGCTGGGCCAAGCATATTATCATTTTGTGCTGTATAATGTGATATCCTCAAGTGAACACGCACATATTCTCTCTCTCTTACTCTGGCTCACACTTTTGGTATAAACTCTTTAAAATTACCATTATATTCTTTTCATTGTACTCGTAAATAACAGCGTTATTGCCTAATTTGATGCTTTAGTTTGCATCTTAACTAGAGGAGTACCCAACTAAAAATTCTTTAAAATAGTACTATAAATTAAAATATTTGCTATATTAGGGAAGATACAGATGTTGTTTCTGTATCTGATTATGGTTGTTTATGTTGTGTAGTCAGCTGAGAATTGATTTAATGAGTTGTTCTGAGTGGATCTGAATGCTTGAGTGATTTTTCTCAGGTTATTTATATCTACGATTGTGCAGGAGCTGCATTATATTTAGTTCTGTGTCAGGGCTCCACCGAGGTCCCATAAGGCCAACTTAGCACCTTCCTGTCCCAGAAGGTTTATGCTAATCCTGAAGACCTTGATTAGCTGGTTACCATGTGGTTAATTAGGGTTGTGAAGGTAGATTGAACACCTCTTGATTAGTTTTGGAATCCAGTGGGTAGTTCAGGTTGATGTGGATGTTCAACATTTTTATATTCTCATTCTTCGAAAATGTTGCTCACCCTTCATTTTTGTATGTATTGAAATGTTGATCAATATTAATCAAATGCAGTCGAGTTCAAATCAAATGCAAAGATAACTAATCTTTATTTTATACAGTTTACTAAAACAAAGTGCTGTACTTCATTATAAATAGAGACCTAAAAATATAGCAGGACATAGACTCAATATAGGGTATAGTCCATAGCATAAAAACTGTAATAAAATAGCACTGTAGCCATCCAGTTGGAAATTTGCTGGTTCTTTGTGGCTCGCCAGTGACCTTCCTCGAAGGAGTTTGCATGTTTTCCCCATGTTTGCGTGACTTTCCTCCGGGTACTCAGGTTTCCCCCTACAATCCCATGTATCAGGTTAATTGAATAATCTAAATTCCCCTTAGGTGGGAATGTGTGCATTGCCCTGTGATGGACTGGCGACCTGTAAAGGGGGAACCCCCAACTCTCACCCGATGTGCACCAGAGACCCCTGTGACCCCGAAAGGAATAATAAGCGTGTTAGAAGGACTGAATATGGTTTAGACAAAAAACCCCACCAACAACTGAAGTGAAACTGAAGAATATTGGTGTAGACTTCATCCACTCTAATTATGATGTGCATCATTTCAATCTCAAAGTCGAATTATTATGATCGCTTACTGCAATGTTTCGAAAGTCTTTTGCCAATGAAGCTTGTCAAATCACCTCAGACAGACAGACAGAGAGAGAGAGAGAGAGAGAGAGAGAGTGAGAGAGAGGAGAGTGAAAGCTGGGAGCCATAAACAGATATATTCACTTTGCAATGAAGGGAGAGCATGAAAAACAAGGAAGCGTGAGGGGAAGAGGGGGGAGTGGAGGGATGGTAACATCGCTTGCTGTTGGAAAAATTGTCCTCGCAGGGCTTGTTTCGGAGCACTCGTTAGCATAAAGCCTGTTACTCCAGCATTCTTGTCCTGGTTTTACCCTCCCTTTTTAATTTCCATGCCTCTGTCGTCTTCTTCTGTCCATAAAACACATTTTTATCTGGTCATGCTTGCTTTGCTTTCTAAAAATGTGAGATTTTTCACCACGGGTGGGGTAATGTTTGTGAAAAGGGGGTGGGGGATGCTGTAGCCTCAGCTGATCTCAGTTATAGCCACCTGATGCTCATCACAGAACCAATTTAACACCTCACACACACCTGCAGGCTAGAGATGAGGATGAGTGGAAAAAGGGTTATCTTGGGAATTTAAAGTCAGCGTCTATGTCCGAATTCAACAGCTGTAATCAAAGTAGATTGTTAAGGTGCTGACTTGATATTTTAACCCATTGAAATAAGCAATATTGCAAGAGATAAAATAATTTTCTGTTGGTCAGATGATGTCTTTGTAATGTTAGTGTATTATTCCATGTATGCAGGATTATCCATCCAATCCAATCCATCTTTATTTATATAGCACTTTTTAAAAACAACAGGGTCAGCCAAAGTGCTGGACACAGCCTATGAGGTGTAGGGCTAATAAAAATAGGATTACCTATTACCCTTTGTAAGCAAACTTAATACATTGTTTGTTATGTTAATATTGAAGACTCAAGAGACAGGATTGTAATGAACAGAAAGGAAACAGGTTTATAGATGCATTAGGATAAACAGAAAAGCATTTCAGTCAATTCAGGCCTAGGGGCGTCTGAACGGCTCTCTCTCCCTCAGTCCAGTTACATTCAAGAGAAAAGCACTAAGGATCATGGGAGACTGCTTATATGCAGTCTTCACACAGGAAGCACTTCATTCCACAGCGACACGCCAGCATATTTTTTGCGGAACTGATTACCATTGTTTAGTATTCAGATTATATGCAATGTTTACTATTTTCTAGCACACCTTATGAGCAGTTTTTCATTATTTTCACAATAGAATGTATTTTTTTTAAAAACAGAAGGTACATTTTTCCCTCCAGGCCATTCCCACCCCCATCACTGAGGGGGGATGAGACTAAGTGGCAAAAGAAGCAGTAAATGACTCTGTTTAATATGCAAAAGTGTACAAACATGAGTTATTCTATTGAATATATGGATAATTACATATAAAAAAGAATTGACTCCAAGAAGATCCAGACAACCAGCTTTCCGTGTACAAAAAGATTTGGCCAGAGATCACAAACTTCTGGTCATACTGTGAAGTGGGATTTGTCTAGAACAGTAATGTGACAAAGACATCTATAGACATTTTGGTTGTATGACAGTTACTTACATTTTGTCTCACATTTTAATACAAAAGCTGTTTGCTAGTTTCACTAGAAATCTCCATAAACTGAAAAATAATATGCAAAATAACATTTAATTCTAAATTATTGCACATAACATAAAGATGTCGAACAAGAGTCTGATTTGGTTCAACATAAAATGGCAATCACGGATCCCGGGTTTCAGCTCCTGCTATTTTTTCACATTCTGAATGGTGTTCCTGAAGACTTCAAAAACCGATCTGAGCAGTAAATCATCCCCATCCCCAATCATCACATTCACAGCTAGTGCATGGATAAGTTTTTGCCACTCACTCTGTGTTGTCCGGGTACCCTGACATCATGTGCATCCCTCTATTAAGATGTTCCCAAAGGTCAATTTGATCCATGTCCAGTTGACGTTCCTACTGCTATTTTTGATATAAAGGTGCTGAATCTTAAGGTATAGAGATACATCCACCACCAGATTTGTTTGGTTTTGTCACATAATTTTCCATGACATTTGCGACACATCTGCTTGAGGTTTTATACACTTATAACGTGTACGTTTATGTATATAATTAACAACATACCCCCAAAACATTAAAAAAGTATTTTGGGGGGCAAAAAAAAACATTTCTTTGATTTCCTGCAAAAATAAAAAAAGATAAAATTTCTTGGCTGAAAAGCAGACTACATTTTGAAAGTGAAGCCTTTGTATGGAAATCATTTGATATTTCTGTTATTAAACTGTGCTTTGTTCAGAGCAGTTCACAGAAATATTTTTGTAGGAACTAGCTCATGTGACTGTACACATTTTACTTTTCAAGAGTAAAACTTTGTTTCTTTATTTTGTGGGTAGTAAATATTTTTGTTTGTTTGTTTTACTTCATAGTGGTAAATTAGTTGCCAGGCATGAAATTAAGCATGTATTTTCCCAAATGACACATAGCACACCCATCCGCGTTGTTCTTCTCAGTGTGACTGACAGTCGTGCACGCTTGTAGCTGTCATTTAGAGCATATGAGGATAGATTAGCATTTGCACTACAAGTGTGATGCATTCATGTGTTTCTGGCTCTTGAAGTGCACCGATACTATGAGCGTCTGAAGAATAGCGTGTAAATGAACTGTCTTGACATATGCTGCTTCAAAGTGTTATCGGACACTGTACCGTCTACAGCCACAATCCTTCTGGCTGTCATCATTATATCTTTCTGCTGCAGATAATTCTCTAGCAACACTTTATATCTGATTACAGATCTTATCTAATTCCTTCAAGCCACCAGGATGAATTACACAAAGCTTTGATCGTAAAGTATATGTCCGGTGTTTGTGTGACCAGCATTAGGGGAACCCATGTTGCTTATGTGTTATCTGGTTTCAGGTTCCAAACCCTTAATAATTAGGCAATACTTCTCTTTCAAATTGAAATAGATAAAAAAGTAGAGTATGGATGTCTTAGGGTGCGTTCACACCTGTGGTTCGGCTTATTCGGTTAGGACAGAGGGCAACACTTGATACATTGTGGCATTTTTGTTTTTTTCCAAGCGCACCGATCATTCTGGTCTGAACAAGCTCCAGATCACCCGTAAACCAAACGCAACATTGAGAATATTTTCCTAAACTGCTTATTGATGTGATAAAGAGCAGACAAATCCAACACTGAAATAAACAGGGATAAAAAATATTTGGGAGGCAACACAATTTTTTTCATATGGGATGCCTGCACTGGCAGATTGCGTCCTTTGTCATCATTATGTATATAGTTAGGGCTTGAGCACCGATGGTGTGTAGAACCCTATTGCTATTTCTCAGAGTAGTATTGTTTGCAGCTTTTTGTGCATTTTTTTAGGGCCTAAAAAGTCACACAATTTCTCACACACATCAAAACTTGTGAATATTTACATCTGATTGGGGTTTGAAAAGTGACTCTATAGCACCACCTAATGCGCTTCAGCTAAGTTTGTTGTAGGTCTATGACATTCTGCACACATATAAGTAATATGGATCGCATTTTCTAAATCGCGAAACCTCTTAAAATGGCCAGTTTTGCCTATGTTATACTTTAACAAACTCCTCCTAGAGATTGTATCTGTCCACTTCCAAACTCTATCAGCCTTATCTGAGAAGGGTCTGGCTGCACCTGACTTCTAAGCACATGACTTCTAACACGTCACTCGACTGGTACTCTCAGACTATTGGATAGCACACGACACGTGACATTCCTAAAATTTGACATAACATTCATAACAAGTTAGCTTTTGACACTTTGCAAAAGTTAACAGCATTTTATTTCTGGGAACAATGCTTCTACGTTACAAGTACGTTCTACCTTGTCTTCTATAACACTTCTTCTCTTTTTGTTTTAACCTCTACTGGTCTTTAATGAACTACAGTATTATTCTATGCAGAAATTAATGTGAATATGTAATAATTACCACAGACATCAATTCATTCATTTTCCAACCCGCTTATTCCTTTTCGGGGTCACGGGGGTCTGCCGGTCTCCAGCACACATTGGGTAAGAGCCGGAGGTACACCCTGAACAGGTTGCCAGTCCATCGTAGGGCAACCATAGTTTTTAACAATTTAAAAAGGTTCAGGTACAATAATTGTTTACTCTGAACAGTTTTATATTTTAATATTTAGGACCACACTTTTAATCACAAGGAACATGTTCATGTTATAGAAGTCAACCACACGAAAGATTAAGGGAAAAGACTACAGCACGATATTTGGAACATTTATTTTAATCTGTACATTGACAGTACACTTTTAAAGTATGGTGTCCACACTGTGGAATGGATGAAGTCACGTGGCATGTGCTATCCAATAGAGAGCCAGTCAGGACTGGTCCAATAGTAGGACAGTGCCAGTAATAGTTTGCAAGTGGCAATCGAAGTGTACAAGTGAAAGTCTGTAGCCAGACACTCTTGTCTTATCTTGAGGCTTTTGGGACGTTAAATTGCAACGCTTTTCTGCACGGCGGCCATCGAAAGTTGACATATCACGATAAAGAGAAAGCAAATTTACCAACTATGCTAACAGTCAATGTCTGAACACATCTACAGCTTTCATGCTTAGTTATAGCGCCATTAAGTGGCCACAGGAAATATTTATTTTAACATTGATAAGATACCTTTTTTTCCAATTTTGACATAGGTGACAAGAATATTAGGCAAAACAATTACAGAAAAATATTCATTCACAGCGCCACCTGGGGGTCATGAGATGTTATAATATGGTTTTCATTATTTAATTAGCCAACAATAATAGCCAGACATTTTGACAATTCTCATCCTAAATAGGGATTGGTCATAATGTATATTACAACAAACTGGCCACTGAGAGGCAATGGCACCAGGGGTCAGAGAGCCCATTGATCGCTGCTTGCAGCTTTAATTTGTAAATGTTTTGCATCTAGATGTGTTCGAGTTTGGAGTTCCCTTGGTAGCTTTTATATTTTGGTTGCACACTTGAGTTTGATGATTATTAAGGCATGCAAATATACTAGTAATGATTATTGCACCATCATGTGTGTACTGGTTTGACCTAGATTCTGGTGGCCCACCAGGAGTTCTTTGCTTTTTTGGTGTTCAGGTTCCTCTAACACCCCGTTCTTGTAACGCTGGCTTGATCAACATATTTTCACACATTCCCATGTGTATGTTTGTTCTGTTCAAACAGCTGTAGGTTCTGCTTCCCTTTGCTTTGGGTCACACTGTGTTCTGCCAGGGAAGTGTCAGCTGAAGTTCAATACCCAGAACTCAAATACCACAGGTGGCATCAAACATGAGACGGGTTTTCCATGTCTGGGGGGCTTGGGGGCAGGTCAATCTCCAAACGCGCATTGAAACACTCATGGGGCTTTCCTTGGTCAACCTCTTAAATCCTGGTTTATGAGTCTGGATTAGACAGGCCGGAGAGGAAGCTGCACTGATGTGGTGCCAGGTTTCATCTTGGGCATGTGGACTATCTCTCATCAACAGTACACACAGTTCTATCTGAGCGTTATGAGCCGGTGCTATATATATATTATCAGTGCTACATGCATACATCATGTTTACAGTACTCACAGCTATGCTGAGTATTTTAAATGCTATATACATATTTTTTTTTAAAGAATGGCTTGTGAGATCCTCATAACTGTTTTTAAAGCAGTCGTATCAGTCTTCTTTTCATTATCAATATCACACCTGTACAACCAAACAGAACATGAGTACATAGCCAGACCCAGTCACCCGTACAGTCATTTTCATGTTTGTCACTGGTAGTAAGTGCAAGGAACCATTTTGTGCTATTTTTAGCCTTGGCCGTTAATCTCTTCAAAGAGCCTTTCAGAACCCATCTCTTTCTAACCTGGCCGGAAATGCTAAGCCAATAAGCTGCCGGGATGTCGCTCGAGCTTAGGCCAGAACAGAAAGTGAGTCTGATGCCGTGGTTTCCCTGATTGTTTAATGGGGTCCTGAACTACCCCATAGTATTTATATTGCTCTGTCTTTTGAAGTCCACATACAGTGAATAATTTACCCTGATGACAAAAAAGAAAACAACTGGATTTTTTTGCCAAGGTTATTCTAAGTTAAAGTAAGCACAGTTAACCTCAGATGTACAATTAAGAAGGAAGTGGAGATTGACTGTTATGGAGTTTTCTCTGGCTGATGCAGATATTTATAAATCTTGGAAACAATTAAAAATAAAGCAATTTTCAGGAGTTTAAATATCTGGACCTGCATGAGAGGGGTCTACAATGAAGCTGATTCGGACTGAGTAAGGGAACAAGAGGAAGGAACAGCTTATATGGAAGAGGGTGGGTGGAATAATTGAAGTAGGTGTGGCTCCAGATAGACTCCTCTCGAAAGACGTTTAATAAACTGTATTTAAATAAATAAATACAGTTCTGTGCAAAAGTTTGAGGCACATGCAAATAAATTTTGCTACAAGTGCATAACATTTTTATCAATGAATAAAATGCAGTGAATGAACAACAACAACAAAAAATATCAAAAATATTTTGATTTCAAAAATATCAAGTGTGATTAAAACAGCAGCCATTCTTCTAGGCAAACTCATGCATAGTTTCATGATGCAGTATCTTGCTGTTCACAACAACGTCTTTCTTAACTCATCTTGTTAGCAGAGTTTGTCTGCTCCTCTCACACTTCTAAGCCTCTTTTACAGTTGTTTCAGATAATGACTGGGATTCCACCTACACTAACATTGATGATTATTAGCACTAGTATCCCTATTAAAAGCCTACAAAATCCCTGCAAATTTACCTACTCAGATTTTTTTTGTTCACTCACTTTGCATTTTATAAATATACAAGTCATTATTTATATTTCAGATTTTTTTTTTGATTACAGCATTATGTTATACCTTGTACTATATATTTTTCCTTTAATTAGTTGCATTTTTTTCTGCAGATTCATGTTTTAATTAATATTTTAATTGCTGTTATAAAGGACTATATAAGAAGCTTCGAGAAAAAGAAGCTTAGGTCATATATCAGCCCCATATCATTTTTACAGATTATGAAAAATTGGCCTAATTTATCGGCAGGCCGATGTATCGGTTGTTTAAAAATGCACGAACACTCTATTTAAAGCAATCTGCATTAACAGACAGAGCGTTAAAGAATAGTTTACTGATCTATCATTGTGTATGTAATGCATGCGCTTAAGAGAAAGTGGTGAGTGGAGGGTACAGACCATCACATTCAATACTCCACAATCCACAACCCTATTTGTAAGTAAATTTTACTTCAAAAATCTAATGGTCATTTATATTTAAAAAAAGATGCTTTTCTAATATATGTTGTATTGTGGACATAATAGTGACATAGTGCCTTATATATTGATCATCTTTAATTGTTTTTTACATAGTTATGTTTTATTGGGCATACGTCACATGAACAATCTAGTAAACTGAGTAAATTGCTTCCTTAGTTCCTATTCTTGGTGCGCTATAGTATAGACAAAATTTGATAGACCAACCACTTGTATACTATATACACTCACTGGCCAGTTTATTAGGTACACCTTGCTAGTATCGGGTTTGTCTTTAGAACTGCCGTAATCTTTTGTGGCATAGACTCAATAAGGTACTGGAAACATTCCTCTGAGAGTCTGGTTCATATTGACTGCTGCAGATTTGACCATGTTAGGAATCACCCATTCTACCACATCCCAAAGGTGCTCTACTGGATTGAGATCTACTAACTATGGAGGCCATTTGAGTGTCATGTCATGGCATGCATTTTTGCATTAGCCTTTTCTTTTTGAAGTTCTATTTAAGTTCTTGGTGGAGCACCTGGACACCTGGTCCTAAAGTCTCTCCATAGGATAAATCCTTAAGCTCTCTTCCTTGAGGGGGGAGTTGAGGAGGGGCCGTGACTCCCTGTGAGCTTGGAGCTGCGCATCTGCTCCTACGGTCTGGCGCTAGGTCAGTGTTCGCTATCCTGACTTTGACTGGCATTGCCGTGGGTGTGGTGTTGGATGCTCACCACTGTCTGTGTTTCATTTGTTTGTACCCTTTAGTTGTTTAATAAATGTAACTTTTAGTTCATCAAACTTTCCTTTTCTCAATTTTTGAGCCGGGTCATGTCCGCTCATGTTTGAATAGTCGTTGCGCATTAGCAGATTTTTGTGAATGAAGCGTCTATTGATGATGTCACATGCTCTGGTGAGCATATCGCACTCGTGTCTGAGAGTTCCATGTCTGTATTATGACAGAAGTGCATAAAGTCTTTGGTAAGTGAAACATTTCTTAAAGTTTATTTGTAAGGTGCTTCAACTACTACTTTGGGTTCCGCCTAGTTTGTTTTGTTAGTGTTGTGGGGAAAGTGGAAAGAGTTGTTGTCTCGGGGGCACTTTCGTAGTGTTTGGTGAGTCGCCAGTTTCTGGTTGCTTTTCCTACCCATTACGCTTTGTGAATAATGGAACCACCACCTGTACATAATGGATTACACCACCACCACCTGCCTAAACCGTTCCGTTGATACAAGGCAGGATGGATCCATGCTTTCATATGATTGACACCAAATTCTGAACCTACCATCCAAATGTTGCAGCAGAAAATCAGACCAGGCAACGTTTTTCCAATCCTGTATTGTTGGTGAGCCTGAGCAAATTGTAGAGTCATTTTCCTGTTTTTGAAATGGAACTTGAAGGCTACTGGAATTCAAGACTCTTTAAAACATTTACATTTCTGTCAAAAAACAATTTCAAACTATGTGCTGAAAGATTGGGATTTGTGCAATGAGAAATGCTGTAGGAAGTAAATAAACTCTAAAGTGAAGTGTTATACGGGTATTCATGAAATATGTTATGACGATATACCCGGGATATTTGAAGTATGGTCATCAGTTGCATGCGGCTAAGTGATGCTTCCATGACACATTTTATCTGAATTAATATCAGATAAAAGAGGATCTCGGCTTTTGAAATTCTACAGCTTTTAAAAGTTTACATGCTTGCATTAAGTGCTTCCAAAAATAATACAACTTGCTGTAGGCGACATGAGCTTACACATGATTATATTTTGACATAAATATATATTATTTGTTTTGATTGCATAATAACAAGAATGTTAATAGCCAGGTTTGCCCTTTTGCCAGATGTGATGTCTGGTTGTTGGATTAAACAGAGCTACAGTTTATTTGACAGAAAATAACTAATTCAGCTTACTGTGTGATTAAATGCACACTTTTTGCTGATGTTGCTTTAAAACCAGCACTAAATGTTTTCCTATTTTTGAATTAGACCAAAAATCTTTTTTTTAAAGATAATGGGAATGATCTTTTGGAAAGTCAAGGTCTGGTTGATCTCTCCTGGCCTAAAGTAGATGGAAGTGAAGGTAAAAGATAATGCATTTATTTATTAATCAGCAAATAGCTTTCATTCTGCGAGGACGAGAGCGTCGTGCTGGGTTCTGATAAGATCATTTGCTTTCAGATGTTTCTCTGGCTACTGTACTCAGTGTTGAGTGTAAATTGAATAGCATGACCTTTTGCAGCCGAATCAAATTGACTGCATTTCCACACACGTTTGGTGGTTTCAATTACCATACCTTTTTTATGTATTAAAGGAGTGTGCAACCCTACTCTCATCCTCACGGATGCTCATGTAAGCAGACATGCAATCTGTAAGAGCTGCCTACAGCTTTCACAGAGGTGAATTAAGGCAATCGACACTTTTTTTTGTGGACTCAAAGGGAATATCACCTTAGTTATGTAACTCGATATGATGTTTATCTCTGTATTTAACAAAAATAAAACCAGCTATTAAAAGTTGTTTATGTGTATAAGCTGTCATTGGAAATTAAAACATTTCGAGACCACAACACTAATAAGGCAAGGGTCTAGTTATCATCAACCCATTAGGGAGCATCTTTCACTTTTGCCTCTCGAAATGATAGAGACCTAGTTCTATGATATTTTCTCAATAAAAATAGAATTAATTGATAATTGTCACGTAATAAATGTCTTGTAAATATTAAATAAAAAAACTTACGGAAGTTTCAGAATTGACTAGAAGCATCATTACTCCAAGAGCAAATGCACTTCAGATCCTAGAGGATTTACCCTAGAGGAGTCAACTTGTAGAAGTCCGGGTCCTTTTTGAGCGTTTTCTACTACTTTACAATTTGCTCTAATAAATTTCCTTTAAAATAGTTTTTTGTGGCATTTTTTTTGTTACAAATACTTTTTTTTATTACATTATAACCCCAGAAGAAAATCTGAAATTGTACAAAAAAATCTATTTGAGTTTTGTCTTTTTTTACTGCAAAAATCTTACATATTGAGAATAAAGTGAAACTGTAAGGTAAAACTGAAAGACCATTTTGCATTTTTTTACATTTTAATTTTTTAATTGCCTTGCAAATTATGTGCCAAAATGTTTATAAATCTTTATTTATTACCAAATTAAAAATTTTGACCTTCTAGAAACATACACGTAATATTTAAAATTGAACAATAGTTGGGGCATCGTCATTCCTACATTATTCCAAACAGCTAGTCTGATTGTCAAATGCACCAATATAAATAAAAATAGTGATGAAATACTAAAACAGAGATTTTGGCAGCATAAGATCGGTAAAGCCTTCAAATGTAACAGAAAGTTACGATATAATATATGTATAGCTTAAATGAGGTGTTGGTTAAAAGACACATTCTAGAGACATCAGAAATTTAGTCAATATTTTATCAATGTTGGCATAAAATGAAATAGTTTATATACACAAGCTTTATCATAGAAAGCCCGTCTAGTTCCCTCCTCCACCATTATGTTGCTCCTCTGGGATTTAGCTGCAGTGTTGGTGATGATTTGCCCTGCTGGTGATATCAGGCTGACAAATGATGGGTTGATCATTAGCATGCAAACAGCTGAAAGGTCAAAGTGGGATCTGCAGGGCAAAAAGCACTTTTAACACCGTCTTACATGGCTTTACCATAAAATACACATTTTCATATATATATATATATATTTAATCCCTCTTAATTATTTGCTTTCACCCATCTGTCTAGCACAAAATTAATCACAATCCTTTCTATGAATAATCTCCCCACTTAAGATTTCCTAGCTATTTTTGGTTTCCCAAAATATTGTTTTCACAGTAGCAAATATGATAGCAAGTAGTAAGACAAGATGTCATAAATAGAAAAAGCAGATGTGTATGTTGAGTGAGCTATGTAAAAATATGCAGAATAATATAAAGTGCTGTTGGTTTGAAAAAGAAACGGTGTGAGCAACTTTCTAATCTTGGCTGCATTGAAACATTTAGACTCCAGCTCTGTGGGAATCTGTGCACCCTAGTGTCAGCATTATTGGACGAGTTTCTAAAATAAGTAGTGCATCAATATGTCTGAGCTTCGAAAAACTACGTTTATTTTAATTGCATTAGAAGAGAGCAGTGGACCATCTGTTGCCGCCCAGCTTAGAAACAGCATGCTAATTCCTCGCTCTCCCATTCTGTGCATTCGTTTAGATTATCAATTCCCAGCCTTCGCTCTAAACTCACTTGATTCTCTGTTAACTTTTATAAAGAATAATTTGAGGTGCTGCCTTTTTGCTTTTTGGGAATACTTCATGTGTCAGTCACACATCAAACACTCAATTTAAAATTTTTCTTGCAAAAATAAAGAACTAAATTGTGGAAATTTATTTATTTCTGTTCGCACTTGTTGCATTTTGTGGAAAAAATATTTTTAAATAATAAAATCTGGATTTGAAACATTTTTGTTTGTATTACTTTGAGGTGCTTTATCAAAGTTCGGAACATAAAATTCAGATTTTCTGTAAACCACTTTCGTGCTAAAGAAAACACTTTAACTCAAATTGATCAAAATGGATTTATGACGTTTTGGAAAAAAAAACCCTGAAATATTATTTCGTGTATAAACGAAATTTATTATCTCCATAAATTTGGTTTTCCATCTCTTCCGCATTACAAATACACAAATACATTTTAGTATTCTGTTGCTTTTGTTAAAAGCATGCGCAAAAAATCACACGTTAGTGTTGCAGATGATGGTTTGATTGGCATCACGAGGTCCTGACAGCATTAGGGAGGGGTTGTTACCGTTGGTGAGGGTAATGATTAGTTAATCTTTGGCATCCTCAGTCTGTGGAGCAGCCGTGCATCAGTGCTCTGCTCGCAGGACCATTTGTGGAGGAAATGAGCTTTGAAATAGTGCTGGTGATTCCATTGACTGAATCCTGTTTATGAGTGTGACCGTTGCTGTTAATGATTTCTGTTTCATTTACCTATAACAGCACGCAATCTGGTCAGGATTTATGTTGCGAGGATTCATCTTATATCACATGCTATTTATGTTAGGCACATAAATCATGATGGCAATTACTAAATAAAGGGAAAATATGTTACATGTTTTCTTTTTATTTACTCTATCATTGGAGGGATATATTTCTATCAAGCAAAGAATTTACAACCCATTCGTGTTAACAGCCACAAAATTATACGCTGTTAAAAGATAATTTTTTAAAGCACAAATCTCTTAATCTACATCAGCTTTAATGAAAACTTTTACACTTTAATTGTCAAGATCTTGAATAATGGCATTGATTTCGAAACAAAATGACTTAAATTATTGTGGCCTGTATTTTTTTCTACATTTTCTGACAGTGATATTAGTGACAACATTGGCAATTGTGGATTTAGAGTTTTGTGTAGCATCAGATTTTCTTTTTTTATTTCATCATTTATTGATCGAGCCCCATTGACTTCCACTTTAATGCTCTTTTATCATTGCAATGCCATGACACCAAATAAAAATGTTTTCTTGATTGTTGGTGGTCATTTCTCTTGGGAAGAGGTAAAATTTGCATTTTTTTCTATCACCATTTACCTGTGAGATCAAAAAAGTGTATAAAAACTTTATGTAGAACTTGGTAAATTACATTTGGTTAAATGTTTTCACTGCAACTGTGACGACAGGTAAAATTAGTCCGTTGTATTGTGACATTTAAAAATCCTATGAATAGTTATTCATTAAAAACCTCCTTAAAAACAAGGTAATACCCCTTCATAACCTGCAGTTGCTTTGTTATTCTGGTGCTGAATTTTCAGCATCTAGCGTATATAGACATAACACGACTGCTTTATGTGCTGTTTAATGTGGCAGATTTTGGGCAGTAAGAGGTCGCTGATTTGATGCCGACCGGTGGTCTTCCAGGGAGAAGCTTGCATCTAAACTCCCTTTAGGACTGAATATATGAGTGAATGTGTATTTTGCTCTGCAATGGAATGGTTACTCAAATTTGTTATTCAAATGCGAAACCGAAAAACCTCGGTTCACAAGCGTTTATTCAATCGGGGTGTAAAACTGAGTATTGTGGCTGTCCTACTATACCCAAAACAACAGAAAAGCACATAAGATATAATAAAATGTGGTTTAACATCCAGTTTTCTTGATTATTGAAGAAGACAAAACAGGTCTATGGGAAGTAAACAAATGCGACGAGCAGCACTGTACATAAAAGCCTGTTGTTTTTATGAGGATGAACACAGATAAATCAAAATACGTCTGAGTCAAAAAGCATCTATCTCCGTTCTCCGTTTTATATACCTTTGTGGAGCTCAGTAGCATGGATGTTGCATCGGCTGTGATGTAAGGTAGTGACAGGCCAGCATGTTTCGATTCTGACAATAAAAAAAGGCCAATGCATTGTACATTAGCTGCAAAAGAAAGGGTAAAAAGAATAGAAAATACTGACAGAGAGTGATGATAAAAATAATCTTTCTACCGTGAAATTAGTTTGTGGTTGAAAAACAATTGGCCTAATTACATCAGGTCAAATCAGTTGTTTACAAAATAGGCTGAAAACCAAAAATCGAAAAGTATAAGAACTTGCAGCATGATTAAGAATTATTATTTTCCGCTCTCGTTCCAAAGATTACTTCCAATGGTTTTACAGCAGCATTGTTTCATTTCCTTTCGTTTGATGGTTGAAGGCTTTGTTGTAAAGCTGTCTCTGTGTGAAAGCCTTTCTGCCTTTTATTACCTGTAGGAGTTTTCCCTCTCAGCTACAGTTGAGATCCAAGCACATATACACTCATAATCACACTTCCCTGTCTTTATTTATCACTTTGTTACCTGTGGGGTGTTTGCTTAGACCGATATCAAGCTTATTTTGTTCAGTGAAGTTGGAATTAGCAGCATAGGATAACAACCATGCTGCCGTGCCTGTTATCAGCAGCTGTGGCAAGTTCAATCTCAAGAGTACAATGGCCTAGGTAGAACTCAATAAAAGAGTTAAAGCAAGGACAATTTCAAAGACAGCCTGTCTGATAACAAAAGAGCATAGCTGGTAATGAATGACTGGTGAATGCTGGCATTCCTCTGAAGTGCTGGGGGAGAGATGGAGTGTGACTGCAGAGAGCTAGTCATTGTATTTTATGTCTAATTGAAGCATTTATGGTAAAATGGCCATGAATGGCACCCTTTGGAATTCAAGCAGGTTAATATATTGTGATCCCACAATTAGCCTGGGGTTGTTAAGATCTGTTTAACTTGCTGGGGATCCATTAAGCAGAATGGAAAAGGTCCTGTCTATTTTTCTTCTCTTCTGAGGTTTCTCTCTGAAGCTGCCAGAGGCAATCAATGGCTGCGGACATGGGCAAACAGACCAATAGGGCACTGGGTCAGATGTAGTTTGCAAGTGTTGGTAAACTTTGAATTATGGGCTGGAATGGAGGACAAAGGTGGTAATGAGAGCCTGCTTCAAAGAATTTGGATGAGTTTTTTAGCTACACAGTAAAATCCTGAGTTAAATGAACTCTACTATTGAGTGTATTTGGTCCCACTCTTTTGGTGTTAAACCGACTCTGAAGAAGAGTTAAATGCTCATCGTCACTAGTGATCAAAAATACCTAAACAGTCTATTTGAACACTTTTAGGAGTGCATTTGGTCCCTCTCTGAATAGTCAACTTTTATTGTGCATTTTCCTGTGCAGATTTGTGGAAAAAAAAAATTAAGAAAATGGATAATTAAAAAAATCTTTCTCAGAGTCGGTTTAGAGTGGAACCAAATATACTCTGAGTAGAGTTCATTTAACTTTTTTTGACTCTTTTATTGTGTACGTACATGACAAAAGTCCCTTTGTTATGCTAGATGAAGCATACACAGGAGGATTTACTGCAATGCGTGCTGCTATAATCTATTAGGAACTAATTTACAGGTATTTGATACTCTGCAGATTTTTAAGTGTGCCTAATCACACAATTAATTTCCATTTTATTGCCACAACACAACCTTGTAAACCTGATGGAATTGGCGGGTAAAGAAGATGCATTTGAATGGAGCCAAATCTTTGCAATAGCATCTGCCTACAAACTGCAAGACGAAGGCGTAACTATAAGGGGTGTCACTTGTTGTTGGCATAATAGAGGCATAACATGAAGCATTGGCTCAATTTGAAGCTCTCAAAATCACATCAAGTTGTAACTAAAAACAACTAGAAGACAACATGACTCAAAACACGCAATAGTGAGGTAACTGGAAGTAGTCAAAACCACAAATTCACAAAAAGAGTTCTTTCAAAATCATTTTTTTTATCATGTGGTTCTGTTTAAGGGTTAAGGTTTGGGGTAGGGTTATATGAGCCACCATGTTGATCACAGCATCTCGTTGCAAAATCATACATGGTTTCATCACATAGCTGTCTTTGAGTCAGACTGCTACCAGGTATGGCACCTACAACAAGTTACAACCTCTGTAAAATACTCCGGCAGGTTACATCTCCGTCTTGCAGCCTGCAGAACCCAAAACCATCTGAATTTTTGGTACTAAACCACTACAGAAGTCAGACAAACAGTTGTTGCCTTCTGTGCCTAATGTCCTGTAGACCATCCCAACCATTTGCAGGTCTCCCTGGTGTCCTTGGACTTGTATATAGTGGAGATGCTTGAGTCTAAATGATTGCATTTTTGGACAGGTGTCTTTTGAGCAGCTAACAATATGTATTTCTGAACATGAGTCAAAATTCTTGCTGGTAGGCACATATCACCATGCTTTGTAATACTGACAGAATATCAGATACCTGTCTGCCCCATTGTATTCATCATCGGTGGCCTCAGATTTTCCTTTGGAAATGACATTAGCATGCACAGAGACTATAATAGAAATAACCAGAGTTGTAATTCCCTGAAAAATCGAAAGAGAAAAATCCCAGGTAGCACGAAAAAGCATTGCTCTTAGAAAGGAAAATATTGGACAAATGTTAAACAGCAGGCTGAGGTTTCTGTCTGGCAGCTTTAGCTTCTTCTGTGAATGTTTGTGTTATCTCTCCAAACAGTGTGCCATTATCAATTCCAATGCAGAATTAGGCATGTCCAGAGGTGGGCTTTCTAATGTTGCCAGGCAATGTACCATATTTCTCTCTGTCAATTTCTGATCAAATGCCAGCATTATCAGTTGCAAAATCTAAAAAATTTGTGTGATAAGTGAATGGCCCTGTCTCAAAATCATCTCCCGTGAGCATAGGCACATGCTTCTGTATAATCTTAGGTATCTATTAATAGAAACTGATAAAGCAGGGTGATCGCTGCACGCAGGACTAGCGGCTAAACAATGCAACACTTCTAAAGAGGACTGTCCCCCTACAGCCACCACCATGATGCCCAAACCCTGTCAGCAAGCGATTTTAATCATATGGTGTGTAAAAGGATTTGTTCCTGTTGGCCTGCATACACCATGTCCCCAAGCCATTTTGTTGTTTATCTTCTGCAATTGTTGAGTCCCATGAGTTCAATGCTTCTAGTGCAACCAACAACTTTCCACAGCCCTCGCTCCAGAGATACTGCCCCTCCTGCATTAATAGCAACAGAGGAGATATAGATGAGAACATCAAAGATGGAAAGCGGCTCTTGGAGTTTAGCATTTAATTCTCTAATCACACTTCATATGCTAAAATGATTGTTTCTATTTCAGTTCACAATAATCCTTCTTATCACTGCTGCCAGATTGAATTTGTCTGTGAGCCATTAGAGACCCTAGAGTTAGGAATTGGACGATCTTGACTCCGTCTTGCCACTTCTCTGGGTAGCTGCTGTTTGTCAGCTCAGTTAATGGGTTTCTTAGGGGAAATAGTATTTTGGTACAGTAAGCTGCATGTTTAATGTATGACTGACAGTGCTGACTCATGTGGATTAGGCAATTTTCCATTGAAAGAGATACAAAATAATGCAGCAAAGCTTTATTCTCTAGTTGAATATTGACCAATGCATTACCTTCTCTGGAAAACCAAGACTAATCTTATTTATGTTTGTCTACTATTCTTTTTTTTTTTCATTTTTATTTTGCCACTTAAGAAGATAGATGAGGAAAATGAGGCCAACTTGCTGGCGGTGCTCACAGAAACCCTGGACAGTATCCCAGTGGATGAAGATGGGTTGCCTTCGTTCGAAGCTCTGGCAGATGGGGACGTGACCAATGCCAGTGATCAGAGCTGTCCTTCTTCCCCCGATGGCTCGCCACGAACGCCAGAGCCAGAGGAGCCTTCCCTGGTAAAAGACCCTCCCCTGTGCTTTCCATCTACCTAATCCTATTTCACCATGAAGTATAGCTCTCATGATTTGTTTTCTTTCCTCACTGTTTCAATTTCCCTGACTCTCTGTGTCTGGGTTTCGCTTGTACCAGATAAGGGGATGCTGCAGGCCTATCACCGAAAATGGTCAAAGACTAACTAGTTTCAGCTTTGGCAACCTCATGTTGTTTTCTGGGAACTGAACATAGCCAAAGCGCTGCTAGAACAATAAATCTAAGTAGATTGGTGCTACTGAAGTGTTAATTGCATTTGTATTACTTGCAAAGGGGATGATTCACAATGCTTGTATTTTGAAGCTAGTTTTAATCTACTTTCCATTAATGCAGCATTCATAAACCTATTAATAACATTTAATAAAGTATGTGCCAGTATTCATATAAATATTTATTTATAAAAATCTACAAAGTTGTTAACATGGTGTCTGTATATGAGGAGTTTGGTTCCAAAATCTGAAAAATGCAAAAAACAAAACGAAAACAAAAAACGGATTAGTGCCAAATCTGAGGTGTATTGTGTTCACATTTGAAAATCCCAGAATTAATTTTCCCTAAAACACAATACTTTACATTTATGAATATAGGAGACTTACATTTGAAAGAATGAACACATTTTTCTAGTTTGTGCTTTCCCTGGGAATTGAACCCCAACCTTTTCGTTACTAGCGCAATGTTCTACCAACTGAGCCACAGGAAAGCCATACTTGTTACCATGTTAAGCAGTCCTGGTTTTAAACAAAACTTTTATATTGATGACTTTGGATCTATAAGTTTTGTGAAAAAATCTCATTTTGGGATAAAAATGACTTATTTTAAAATAAAGGATTTGAAATGTTTATGTTTGTATGACTTGATGCTTTATGTAAATTTATAACAGAAATTTTGGATTATCATCAAACCACATTTGTGCTAAAGAAAATGCATTTTACTGAAATTAATTGAAATAGAGTTAAGGCATTTTGGAAAAAAAACTCTTCATGTAATATTTAATGTAAAAAATGGAGGTTATAATATTCAAAGATGTAATCTCTGTGATCTGTTTCTCTGCTCTGTTTGTAGCTGAAGAAGCTCCTCTTGGCGCCTGCTAACTCCCAGCTCAGCTATAATCAATACCCAGGTGGCAAGGCACAGAACCATGCAGCCAGCAACCAACGGATTAGGCCAACACCTGCTGTTGCTAAGGTAGTTCTTGCTGCGTTCTTTGCATCAAAAGCTTCTATGTGAGCTTGAACCATTTCCGTATTAAATGAATACTCTGATCAATTGTTTGGGTGTTTAAAGTGTTGAAAGCGTTTCATCTAAACTTCATTAACCTTGATGATGTTCAGCACTTCTGATTGGTGCACATCTAATTTAATGAGGCACAAAAATAAACACAATTTGGATAGGATTGAATTGATCGGTTTGTCATGATTCACTACCATGCACAAAGACGTGGTTTAAACTTTCTGAGAGGAATATCAAACGTTATTGCCTCTCATTTACACAAACATGCTCCTGCACATGTGCAACACTGTTTGAGGAGTTAATTTTTGATAATGACTTTGACTCCTCTGTTTCTGGAGCCACGCACATGGCACGGTCCCAGAGGACACCGCTGTCTCCTCCTGATGCCTGTGTGCAGATCTTCCTGGAGCCATCCCAAGACCTCGTAATTCAGTTGATGTGCAAAGCTCACTAACGCTGCGTTTGGGAAGATTACACCATCTCTTAACTCACCCTTTTGTTTTTATCTCTGTGTGACAGCATCATTTGCGCATTCCTCTCATTGTATGTTTTTCTGATTCTTTTTTTTCATTAGACAGACAACCCATGGAACTGCAAACCACGAGGCTCCTGTCCCAAACGTTCTTTGAGACGTCCATGCACTGAGCTGCTCAAGTACCTCACCTCTAGTGACGAGGCCTTTCAGACCAAAGCTGGTGAAGTCAAGAGCACCTGGACAGGTTGCGGCAAGGACAGAGGAGGGGCTTGCACTTCCTCCTGCTCATCATCCTCCTCTCCTTCGTCCACTTCCTCTTTCTCTTCCCTTTCATCCTGCTCCTCTTCCACCACCTCCAAAAAGAAGACGTCCTCTGCCTCCCCATCATCAGCACAGCAGCAGCTGGCAGTGCAGGCCCAGCGAGGTGAGAGCCAGGCAGGCGGCACGTGTAGTGTGGCTGGTGAGGGGGCGGGAAAGTGGCGACGGTGTACACAAGGGGAGCGGTCCACCCCTGTTGCACTGTCCCGTGGAGGCAGCTGTGGCCATGTTTGCTCCATCGAGGAGAGGAGATCGTCAGGGCTGCACCCAGGTGCTGACACTGGCAGCTTGGCCGCTGCCCGTTTCATTAGGTACATGCACTCTTATTCTCTCCCGCCTAGAGAGACGGGTCATGCAGGCAGCTGTGGTCAGTGCCTTGAGGCAGGCGGCTTAGGGGCTGGCCATGCTAGTAGGCACATCACAGTGACCATTAGAAAAAGGAGGCAAGAGCTAGAGCACCCCATGCTCAGCCAGATGCTCACCTCCAGGCCCAGGCCGGCCCGCTATCGAGCTCATCTTCAAATGCCCAGTGTTCCCCAGAAAAAGAAACGCGACTTACCTAGAGTCCAAAAGAGCCGTGGACGTGTAAAGCAGGATAGCTATGAGAGTTCTAGAGCTCCCGCAAGCTTACGCAAGCAAACACTTACAGTTGTCGGCCCGCAGAGTGATCTTGAATGTTCAACGGAGCTTCAGTTAGACCTGGAGAGCGAGTTGAGCATGATAGAACAGGAGACAGGGGACAGCTTGCATGATCAGGTGGGCCTAGCAGGGGAGGATGTTTTTGATGATGTCATAGGCAGTCCCATGTCATTCTCACAGGGCCTGCCAAGCCCATTGTTCCCAGACTCTTTAGTTCCAGAGCACTCGCCCTGCGACTCACAAAAACAGGCACTCTACAGGCACCTTGATGACCAAGTCCCACCATTGTTAGGTAATCATTGCTGCATCCCTGCCCTTTCTCCTCTGCCACCCTCCTTTAACCGCTTCCCAGTTTGTCCACACTAACCACAGCACTAACTCTAACCTACCATTCACTCCAGAGTAAAAACAAAAGCAGCAAGTCACAACACATTTTGCCAGTAGATTTATTCTAGAAATAATTCAGGGAATGCCTGTAACACCTCTCGTCGTCTAATTTCAATTTTGAAAACCTTCTTTCTCAAGCTTCTTAAAAAAGCCGTCTAACTGAAAAATACTCCCTAGCTGCAGTTGAAGATGGTCGCAGCCTCAGGCAACTGCACATGCTTCCTTGACTCTTCTTTCTTCCTCTGCTTTGGTTTCAGTTGCATGTGAAGTATCTTCTTGCTAGTCTAGCACTTTGAAACATTTCTTTTCATGATGTAGTCTGTTTTGCGTAATGTGGTGAACTTTGTATGATGGGCTGGGAAACTCCACACATGCCATCACTTCATCCTGCCTCACAAAGGAAACAGACGATTTTGACCAACAAAAAAAAAAAAATAACAAAAAAAAAAAAACAACAACTATGGGGTCAAGTTAGTTCAACTTTTGGTTTGTCCCAAAATGTAATAAACAATTTGAAACACCATTGATTTCATTAATTGATTTTTAGTTATAAATGTGGACCGTAGATATCTCGGGTAGAGTGTGAACTAGTAAATTAATTACACATGCTCCTTTGTGTTCTGCAGCCAAACCAACCATCTTGCCACTTCCTTTGACCCCAGAGTCTCCAAAGTAAGTGAGAGAGTTTTTACACAACTTTTGTAGAGCAGACAAAATCTAAACTCACAAAAAAGGAAAATGATGAGGCATTTTGTTAATTTCATTTCCATTTGTAAGCTCACACAAACACATTCCGCTTCCATTCTTTCATGTGTATATGTGTTTCTCTGTGTTTCAGTGACCACAAGGGATCTCCGTTTGAGAACAAAACCATTGAACGTACACTGAATGTGGAGATCTGTGGAACCCCAGGTAATAAAAAACTTCACCAAACATTATACAGCTCTACAATTTTCTCAGGCTTGGCCGATTCAATTAAATTATTACTTTTTTTCATGCTTAGAGAGTAATGCTTTTTGACAGGGAAGTTCACTGTTTAAAAACATCGGAAGATTTTGTGAAAATGTTACCATTTAATACATTTAAATCAGGAGTCCCCAACCACTGGGATGTAGCGTGGAACTACCCCGTACTTGTTAATGTGTTAAATAACATTTGTTTGTATTATATAGTAGGGAACTAGTTCAACTCCATTTGATCTGATTGTTTATAAGAGTCTGAAATGTGATTTCATTTATCAAATGTGGTATTCACAACTAAATAGCACAACCTCACTTGAAACTAACAAAAGGAGTGAAAAAAAAAACAATTTCAGATCTTACATTTATTCAGTGTTGTATTGTATTTTATTTTTGTTCAATTTATTTACCATACATTGAGGCCCAGTGATGTAACAGACTTAACTTTGAAACTTTGTTTATAAGTTTATATCCTAATGTCTTAATGTGTCTACAACTAAAAGACATTTCATGCTTTTATATTAAAAAGATGAAAAATAGAATCAAATAAAAACAGTATTTTTTTTCAAAAGTAAAGTAAAAATAATCATGTAAAGTTGCATAATAATTAAAAAATGTATCGAAGTAAACATTCAAGTGAATTAACAATGCAGTTAATAAAACCCAAAACTTACAGCAATTATGGGACAATGAAAATGTTTTATATTTGTGTGTAACTGGATCAAGGTGTATAGACGTTTGGGAATCTCCTTACAATCAATTTGGTTAAATTGAGCTTTCGTGTTTATTACTACAGTGTATGTATTTATTTATTTCAATTCTATGTACAAACTTGTGGTTTGTGGTTTTCACTTGTTGGTGAAACTGGCACTGGAACTACTCTAAAACACAACTCATCAAATCTGCCTTTTTAACTTTCTGAGTATAAATCATGGAGGTAATTATTTCTGTATCCCCTGTACAGAGATTAATCATTCTAGGTCAATAAAAACAAAATGGCTGCCCTTTTCCCTCATAGTGCGTGAATGGGCCATTTGGTATCCTCTTACTATAACATAATGGCCCTCGGTTTACAGATATGACCTAGCCCAAGGGCACAATGCTACGCTTCCTATTTTTTCCACACCTCTGTTTATCTTGTTTTAAAGAAGATGCATATAATTTGAATGTTTCCATGGCTTTCATGTTTGTTTTGCTCTCCTGAATCATTATCTTTTAGAATTAGAGTCAAATTAGTACTTATTTGCAACCTTGTTTACAGAACGGAACAGTTTACTTTTATCCAGCTGAAAGCCTTTCATCTATTTTTCATCCTTTAACTGGTGAAAAGAGCCCAACATTTTAGAAAATGAGCTACAGCTAATTTTAGATCTCAACGTCAACCCTACAATTTATGGGTTTGTGCTTTTTTGCATTAACTTTAATTTCCAGGATATTGTTGAATGGCTGAAAAAAATCCATTTCCGTTTGGGATTGTGACATCATGACTGTGGTGCGAGATGCCATTTTACCATTTCTGCTGAATGCCAGGTGTTTCACTGCAGAGCAAAACACATTGATGCTTCTGGAAAAGCCAGTTCTATGAAAGTGCCAGATTTAATACCACTCCCTAATCCCCATCCCTGTAACAGATTATCTTGAGCGGGGGTTCCTTTAATTATGGTATCATATGACACCTAGGTCAATGTGTGTTACGTGTCTTGCATGGCATTTTAAGATTACCATAGGGATCAGTTCTGTAGGCTTTAAATAATAATTCATTCAGAAGCCTCTGTGTGATTCATACTCAGCCAGAAACAGACGGAAGAACCTACCAGCAGATGATAAGTGTTTGTCTCATTCATCATCGCTTGTCTCTGAACGAACAGCACATATTTATGTGATGTAATGCAATGTAAAGGTGATAATGGTCCTTGGTTTATGACCCCGCATGCATTGTTTTGACCAGATGGTGGTCGTTGGTGCAGCAGAAGTTCCTTTGGCAGGTCTTGCTTTCTTTTCATAGCTCATTGCTTTGGCGTTATGATAAATGTGGTCACGTCAACATTTGTTTTGGTGTATTAGGCTTCTGCTAGATGATGTTCTATGTGGGTTTAATTGCATTACCTGAAGTCTAGACTGATAGAGAGGAATAATGGTTCTTAAAAATGCTAGGCAAGTCTGAAAATTATACAGATTTTAAGCAATGTGTGAATGAATCATAGAAGTTTTTTGTGTAGAAAGTGTGAAAAAAATAATGAGGAACTACCTTTGGTTGTTTGTGGAAGTGCATTAACCATGCCATAAAGCAGCACATCTCAAGACTTCCCATATAAATGCCATCTGTTGGTACATAAATCTGTCGAGATGGCTGGGGTTCATGAGGAGAAAAGGTGGCAAAGATGAAGAGAATGATAACAGCTTCCTCAGCACAGTGCTTTCATCGAATTCTCGGGGGTGTTGCATTCATGCTGAAAGCATCAGTAGTATTTTAAGATCTGTCTGTTTACTTTCTAATGAATTAAGATTGTTTACGCTCTGCAGGAAGCTAAATTGAGTAGCTATGTCTGTATAGAGTGCAATCTGAGGTCACATTAACCCGTCAGAGTTGCAATAAAATGTGGATAAGGATCAGATCTAAATGCAAGGGAATGTTTAGTCGTTGTCAATCACTCTGAGTTCCTAAACACCTTTGATTTTTGCTGATCATATTTCTGAGATTTCAAACCAGTGGTTTCACTGGCTTTCTTGGGATTTGCATAAGTTATCAATCATAGAGAACACCAAGAGGTTCTTTTTGGAGTGATCTCAATGATGAATCTGTTCAATCTCCTCCCCTCCAGGTCTGACACCACCAACCACGCCTCCTCACAAAGCCAGTCAAGAGAACCCTTTCAAAGTATCACTCAAAACCAAGCTGTCTTCATGCTCTCCCTCGTCCCTGACAAGCAAAAGACCCAAGCTGAGCCCTCAGCCAATCATTGGCTCTCTTCGAAAGGACCGAGAGCAGAGTGAGCTCTATGCCCAGCTGAGCAAGGCATGCTCCACAATGTCTCTAGGGGGATTGGGGGAGCGTCGGGGTAAGCGGCCCATGCCCCGGGTCTTTGGCGATCACGATTATTGCCAGTACACAAGCACAAAACGAGACAGCACTACCACGCTTACAGCGGTGACCGGGCCAATGGAGGACCGGCATGTGGAATGTAAAGACTTGAACATGCCAACCTCCTCTACTTCTACATCATCGTTGTCTTCCACCTCCCCTTCGTCTTCCTCTTTAGCCAAGCAGCTTCAAGGTTTTTCCCCCACAGCTCAGGAGACTTGTCCGAACACAGATGCTCACGAACAAGATGACAACTTGAGCTCCAAATCATTGGTGGATTGCAGTTCTGGTGGCAGAAAAATTCTGCGGGACCAGGAGATCAGAGAAGAGCTCAACAAGCACTTTGGAAAGCCTCATGAAGCCTTCTACAGTGGGAAAGTGGGAGTGCAAAGGGGCAACCAGGTATTTGAGGATAGTGACTCTAGGGATGAATACACCGGTTTGTTTGGTGACTACATAGACCAGGGTCTACCTGACTTTGAGGACCTGGAGGTGTGCCGGGAGCGCTTTCTCTGTTTCGGGGAAGGAACTCCACTCGATCTTCTCCTTGAAGGGACACCCTCAAGCTCTCCTTCTAGCAGCTCATTCTCATGGAGTTCTGTCTCACCTCCTACAACTCAACTCTCTCCTCAACATCTCCGCTGGCAACGCTCAATCTCCCGATCCCGTTCCCCATCCCGCCACAGAGGCAGATCCCTGTCCAGGTCTCCATACTCCCACTCCGAGTCTCCGCGCAGCCTTTCTCCCTCTTGGTAAGTCACCAGTGTGACTCTTCAGCCTGTTTTGAAAGACGTTTACCTAGCAATCCCTTTGGGCACAAATCCTTATCTCTCAGCAGGAGGTGTGGAAAATACGGCAAGCATCTTTCTGTGGCTGTCATTGCAATAAACTGCAAGTTTGGAAGGCTCAGCAGGGCCACTAAAGCCATTACGGCTGATTTTGCACATCTAGGGAAAATTATGTCCAATCGACAGTAAACACTGGCTTTTGATAAACACAAGAAACAATGGAACTGGTAGACAAACGGTCTCTTACAGTGTAACTTGCTCATCCATCAACTTGCAGCATTCTTCATGCTACTACTACATCTTTCCGAAGCAGACTTAATAAAACTCTCAGCACTATTGTAGTTCGCTGCCTTTTTTTAAAGGCAGATAAACATTTTGGGACATTTTGTAGTTTCCTTAAGATTTGTTGTCCTCCCTCATCATTGCAAAGATTGCAGATGACAAAAAGAGCCCAGCAAAGCCATTTCTAAGCATGGGAGACAGTATGCTCAATGGACATTAGATTCCCTTTTTTCCAGTTGTTTTAATTGGTAGTAACAGCTTGTGTTTTTATCAAGTGCAAAGCCCAGAAAATCTCAGCTAGCTAAGTCTTGGTCTCTTTGAATGGCCTCACAGTCAGGCACCATTGGATTATATAAACTCCCCGATTTAATTGAAATCACATTTTGTATGCTATAGTGACTACTTAAAAACTCATATGACGCAAATATTTGAATCAAGGTCATTGGATATTTCAAGCCTAAACATACCACTAAGCAGCTTTATTTCATATTTCATGACCATGTTGTGCCCCCTTCTTATTGTACTGACAGTGTCTGTTATGTAAGGTGATTAAGAGTTTCAAATAATTCTTTTTGTTATTGTTGTTTACTCAGGTCTCCTCACAAAGCGGATGATAGCACTTTTGTTCCCAGGAATTATGAACGCCCTCATACCCAACCCCGTTCTATTTTTGGACGGAGACCCAGGTTAGTAGATATTCTGTAGAGTATTATTTTGTGTATTTAATATGGGGTGTAACAATATATCACGGCACATGGAGCTACTGGAAGATATCGTCTAGGGGCTGAAGTGTATTTGCTTCTTTGTTTGATTCTAGTCACTTCCGAAACTTCTTTACATTTGTTCTTGTTTTATGTAATATTTACTTGGAGACAATGGCCCTTTACTTTTGAAAGGGTTATAAAATTAACTCTCTCCATCACTTAGTGTAAAAATTATGACTTAATGTAAACATCAACACTGCCCCCTAGTGGATGGATGGTATTAAATGCTCTCCTACAAATCAAACTAAACCCTAGTCTTCTTAGCTTTGTGGTATCAAAGCCTTTTAAATTAATTTTTTCCCCATTGATGGTTCACTATATAAACAGTTTTAATAGTTGGTATCGTATTAATATCGTATTGTGAGCAGAGTGTATCGTTACACCCCTAGTGTTTTGTTAGTTTTGTGTGAATTATCACGATACATGTGCTGTGTGTGCAGCCCTTTCAGACTCTGCCTTATGCAAAGGAAGCGATCATCTGCTTAGTAACTAATTGATATGATATGATAATACTTCATAACTTTTCAAACTTTTACAATAAAGCTTTATTTTCATTTTCAAGAGCTGCATGCATTGGTGAAATGCTAACTCACTGCTACACCCTTTCCCTAATGCTGCTTTCGTTTTCATATTGCGTTCTTACACCAAGTTCCCTCTGTTGCAAAAGGCTGTAAAAAAGAGTAGCACTTTTTGGACGCAAAGTTCAAGCTAAGCAAAAAGTAATGGCATGTGAAGTTGTGCTGACAGACACAGCTGCCAAATTTCTTCCATATTCCCTTAAGAGTCCCAGCATTGGGAGCTGTAACCTTTCACGATGTAATGAGACATCTTATTAATGTGTTTGTTTGTCTTCCACACTAAGAAGAATGGAAAGCAGTCTGCTCTGAGCTTGCCGATTCCCAAGACCACTTGAGCAAAACTGCAAACAATATATCTATGTACTCAGAGAAAGAACCTTTGTGCTCTTTTACACTTCAGAACTTTTACTTTGTCTCAGTTTGACAGTTTGAAACAGTGGTTACACACCTACATTCATTTTATTTTGTCATCACATATAGTGGGTCTGCAAAATGTACATTTTTTAAATTAAGAGTTTGGTTTGGAAGTTTTGCATGAAAACTACTTCATGAGAATTAGTCTTCAATAGCACAAAAAAAAGTGTAATCTTAAATATTACCCCCCAGAAATCTTTAAATTCATGACTTGTTTTCTGCCATGTTATAAATGCATTTTCATTCCATACATTTATGGTTATTAATATTTATAATAGGGAAGAAACATAAAAAAATATATTGATTATTATTATTATTATTATTATTATTATTATTATTATTATTATTATTATTATTATTATTATTATTATTATTATTATTAGTATAAAGTCCCTATAACTGTGTTCGATATTTAACATTAAATCTTTTTTTTTTTAATTGCAATGTTTGCAATGTCACTATAACAATAGAGGCCAAAACTGTTGCTTATTTTGGTAGTATTTTTTTTTTTATTGACAAATCATATTTCTAAACAAACTAAATATTTCTGTTCAGCGTTCCCAAGATGGCACTGCTAGGGTGGTCATGTGATTTAAATATATCTCTGTGAATTGATCAGCTGCTGAGCCTTAGGCTCGGATGGAATAGGGCTTTTAATGTTCTCTTTAAAAACTCACTTTTTTCTATTCAGTTTAAGGATCTTTTTAAATACATTTTATTTGTTTTGTGTTGCATTTTGTATTGTTTACCTGGAATTGATTGCTTTAAAGCTTAGGTTGATATTATTTTGTGATTTTTGTTACTTTTTTCAGTATTTGTTCTGTACTTGAACGGTTTTAGGTATTTTATGAATATATTTGGCTTGGTTTTATTTGTATTTATTATATTTTAAATCTAGGGTGTATAGCAAATTCTTTGACAAAATGAAAAAGTGAGGAAATGATTATAATTACTAACTATATTTACTGCAGGTACGACAGCTATGAGGAATACCAGCATGAGCATCTAAAGCGGGAAGAATATCGCCGGGATTATGAGAAACGCGAATGTGAGAGGGCTGAGCAGCGAGAGAAACAACAACAAAAAGCAATTGTGAGTATGCATGCCTCAGTATTTTCTTTGATGTTTTAAGATACAAATTTGTGCCAAAATATTTGTATGCACTGCTGATGTTCTGTGAGCATTGAGCAGCTGGTGTGTGGAAAACAGATCTACCTGAGGAGCCAATGAGCTTGTTTTAAACCCACCACATCCACATAAGGAAGTGGTAATGAGCTTATGCGGCAAGCCCTGATAACTCCTCCCGAAACTTATTTGTCAAACTTAACAAAATGTGAGTGAATGACAATAAATAAAAAGTTTTATAATGATTGTTTGTATTAATCGAAAAAATATGTCAAAAGGGTATATAAAAATGTTAAGAAAAACATTTTAAACAATATAAAATGCTGTAATGTGTTATATTTTCTTAAATCACCTGCAGCTGTGTGTAGAGGAACACAGCTTTCATGTATTTAAAATAAAAATTATCTTATTTTAAAAAGTCTTTTTGCCATTGGACATTTTAGCATGATCATTTAAATTAGTGTCATAGGAGTGTTGATTTACTAAAAATCCACCAGGCTGAACACGTTCCCAGAGCTGAAGAAAAGGGTTTTGTGCTTGGAGGTGTTTGTCAGAGCTGATTTCTCTCTTGCTTGGCAGAACTTGTACATTAGCAGAGACGTTCTCCTTCTCCCAGGCTTACACTGCCTGCATCGCTGTGTGTTTGCCTACAGAAAGCTCCGAGCTCACTTTGCTTAGTCTTAGTTTATTTCAAAGCTGGCTGTGTGAATCATTATGGCTTCATGCAGTTTCATCTTCAGATTGTGTATTTTAATATCACTGGGGCTTTTCCAAAATTGAATAGTCAACTCTTTTTTTCAATTCTGGCCCTTTTGAGCATTTTTTTACGACGTTAATATTTGCTCCAATTAAGTATCTTTAATTTGTGGCAGTGCTTTTTTTTCATTTTTAGCACAACCCCAGTTTTTTTTTTTTTGTTTTTTTTTTTACAAATAATTGCTTTTTACAAATATTTTTTCCTTACATTACACAATAATTCCACAAGAAACCTAAAAAAAACTATACAAAAAATAATGTACATTTTGTCATTTTCATACTGCAAAAATATCAGAAATAGAGGACAAACAGTTTTTATGTTTTATAAAAAAAAATCTAATTGTTGAGACAAAATAAAATTAAACAACCCTCCCCAAAAAAGCAAAGACAAGGTCAAAACAATTGTGAAAATTGTATAACCTATCCTAAACCTTACACACAGTTCTTGTGTATAAGCCATATCACAGGTCTTGTACTTCCAAGTGTTATCTCTTCTTTTCATCACTAGATGGCACTAAATGCACCGATTTGGGGACTGTAAAATTAAACTAAAAGACAATTGCGCATTTTGTCACATTTTAATTTGAATTTCCTTGCAAAGTAGGTCATAACTTGTGTAATGTTGGTTTAAAAAAATCTTCGCTAAAACAATTTTGAAACCTACACATTACATTTGAAATCAAAATTAAACAATTGCTGGGTCACATTATTCATTATTAATTCGAAACAGCATCTGTGATTTACACACACACACACACACACACACACACACACACACACACACACACTGGTGTGTGCAGAGACTTGTAAGGGTTAACTCAAAAAATGTACTACTTAACCCTCCCAACATTTCACATTTGCCTTGAATAGATCCCTATCTAGTAATTTTTAAATCACTGTGTTTGCATCAAACACAGGAGCCACAGTTTCAGAAAAGGTGTATAAAGAGTGGAGACCAACAAGATCACAAAATGATGAAAACACTACAGATAGTTAATGAAAAGGTTGAAATTCCACGCAAATCAAAGTAATACGAGGAGTTTAATTTCTTCTCTAACATATTTGAAAGAAGCTTCTTTGAGATATCAGTTTAGTTCTCTCTGGCCGTGCCTGTGCAGACTGTGAAATGAGACAGCTTTCCAACTCAGCTCACTGATAAATGTACACGTCAAATAATGCACGCATGACTCGGCCCTGCATACGCTTTTTTCACGCTTTTCTTTTTTTCTTCCTGTGCCAACGGCAGCAAGACAATTACTAGTGGCGGCAGCAGAGCTGTCAGAAGAGGTTTGGGGGGGCCAAAGGATGTGAGAGCTTCATATGAAACGTTAGTCTCAGGGTGTCATCTTTAAAAACCTCTGCGCATTTATCAGCTGTCAGCAACAAAACCAGCAATTCAGCACACGCTTCTGCCTCCAATTGGACATGATGGAAACACACGAAGAGTTTGAGAGGAAACGTTAAAAAAGAAAAAAATACGCCTTGGGGGGAATCCAGCTAATTTGCTGGTTTTAGTTTTAGTTGTAGCAGTCACTGTTGTTGTGACACTTGCATGTTGCCGAGTTGTCCGTTGTGGGGCTTTTGAAATGCATCATAATTTACATATGTCTTACAAGAGACCTCTGGATATTGTTGAGGAGCACAAGTAGAATTTTGTCACTCGTAATGGCAGGCAAATGAACATATGAATAAGTAATGCAACATAATAAGGCCAGAGGCTCAAGATTAACAAAACGATTTAAATAGCACCATTTTGTATGTTCAGCCTGGTGGGGTCTTTACATTTTCTCAATCTGCTTCCCTCTTGTGCTTCATTTAATAATGGAACATTGGCTTGTGGCTAAAGCAGATGATAAACAAACACCTGTGACTACACATCACTTAATTTCTATTTTAATGGGAGCAGTTGCTTGGCAACCATAAATACCCTATATTTAGGCATCTATACTTGTATTGTGCGGGAGTGTTAATGTTAAATATCATTGCTTACCATCACATTGGGTGGGTTAACCCCTTCAAATGCACCTTCCGTTTCAATTAAATGTGAAGCATGGTATATCTAGTATAGTGCGCTTAGCTAACATTGATGATAAACATCACAAATACAAAATTTGTTGGCTTAACCCCTTCTGCTCTTAAGCACTTTGAGGCTTTCTGCTGTAATAGATACTATGCAACATATTTTGAATCCAGGAAGTTACATCACAAACAGGAAGAGACATCACAGATAGGCTCTAAAAGTCAGGGGTTGTAGATTTTTCCCCCTCTCCTACTCTAAACCTTGAAAGAGCTACTTGAATCTTTCAGTCTTCTTTCTTTCCCCTCGCCCTCCTTCTTTGATCTCGACGCAGCATGGTTTGTTAGCTGTTTAGCATTATACATGTTTTAAAGCTAATTAAACTGTTTCTATGATGCCTTCTTAAACTTTGCTTCCAGCGTCTTCATAATAATGGATAATAACACCACCTATATTTTTCCTAGTCTAATTAAAAAGCTTCCCATATCCAAATACACAAATGTGTTTTATTTTAACAAGATCATTTGAAATGTTTTAAACAGATTAAAACTATGAATTGTATATCTGACAAGAAGCTTCTTTTGAAATGGTGTTGTAGATAACACTTATATTTTTTCATGAGAATTGGAGAGAGACAGTCTCCACATAACAAAATGTTACAAAAAAATAACATGTTTAACTTTTATTTTATAGTAAACTCTTTAAAATAACTTAAATACAAAATTTAACATGCTAAAGAAAAGCAGAGAGAAAACAGCTTTGCCAAAGTTAAAGGCTAGAATCCCTTGAGTCTAATTTTCCTAAGAAATATTTTCATAGCTACTTTATGAAAGCAAATTCCTTTTATTCTTTTGAGGTGAGAGATAAGACACATCAATAAACCATACAGGGATTCTTCATTTGTACATCCCTTATCTTGTGAATATCTGAGCTGCTGATTGGACAATTTGGTCATATGTTATCTAAATGGTAAGAATCACCCTCCTCTTTTTGGTTTGGTGATTGGATTCATATAGTCACTTCTTTGAAACTAGCACAAAAAAATTCTATATGAGAGGCATTTTATGGAATTGTTTTTATCACTAAGGACAGAGCTGCAAACAGCTGATTCTGTCTCTGAGGTAACCTAGCATATATCCTACATGAAAACCATATCAGCTATATGCTGCTTTTGGAGTAGATGTTGAGTAAGGTGTGTCACTTTAATATATGGAAATCAAATTTCAGATGAAATAGGTTGTTTTTGTTAAATAAATGCTGAATAAGAATTATGCATAGTTTTAGTATCAGAGGGTTTTGACTCTTTTAGAACCTTTGTAGCTACAATAGATGTTGTGATGAACTTGTTTAAAACTTGGGCTGAAGAGTTTAAGGGTTTTCCTGTGGTTCAAACCTTTGCAATGCTCTGCTGACTGAGCCGCATATAACGCCTGCACATTCCTTGGTGCCATACCCCAGGATTATCATTGTGTGCAAGCTGGATAGCAGAGAAGGTTACACAGTGATCCAGAAGCAATACTTTCTAAACATTACACTTGACTGTCAGGAGAGATGCACAGAGAGAAGGAGAAAGATTGAAGCCCAGTCGAGCTTGGGCTTGACTGACAGCTCATAGTCACATGACACTTGTATTGACTTATTCAAACACATTCAAATTTCAGAAGCATATGAAGAAGTCTGTTGACTAAACTCTAACCAGGCACCATGTAATGGAGAACTGAGGTTGCAGCTTGGTAATGTGTATTTTTTTCCACTCTTCCAATTTGGAGGTTTCATAAATGTCTCAAAAATAGTAGAAAGTCTTAGGTGGATCATTGTGTTGGGAAAAAAACACACAAATCAAACCAAACCAATAATTTAATTGTTTGAAGTTTTATACTCCAAGGGATGTGGTACCTGAACAGTTTTGCTCTACAAGGTTTCACTCAATCACTCAATTGACCTCAAAAACCAGTGGTTAATTCATAAGGTTACATTAGCTGTCACTAGGCACAGTTGCCTGGAACCAAGCCCTGGCACGAATGTCCATTCTCCCACTGGCCCTCAAATAAGCCAAAAAAATTGCTAGTACTAAGCGCTATGGAAAAGCCCTCAAGTGTATGCTCAACCAAAGTGCACTGGACCAGACCAAGCAATGGTCATGCACAAACACTTGCACACATCCAAATGCCTTAAGTCAAGTGCAAATATTTGATGACAAAATGGGAATTTGCAGTTAACAATTAAATCTGGGATTACATTTTACTTTATTTCTTTGTCTTACAGTGTAAATTTATCTCTGAATGCTCCCACTTTGAGAGATGGAGGCTTGGATGACTGAACAAGCTCTTCCAGCTGTTCCTCAAAGATGGCAGTTGAATGAAAAGACTTGCTTTAAAGGAACATTGGATAAACCTATCATAGCTTCTCAAAAAGATTCACTTGTTCCCACAATCCATTGGATAGAGCACAATGAAAGAGATGAACTCTTTCAGTTTAACAGCTTCTTGTCCATAGACACAGGGAAAGAGATAAAGGAGAGTCCTGCAGCCATATCCTCCAGACTGTTGTTCTGGCTTTCCCACAGTGCTGGATGTTAATTACAGTGGTGGGTGAGGTTGAGAGGAGTCAAGGAGAGTTGGAAGAGGGGGAAAAAAAGAGAAGGCAAAGCACTGTGTTCCAATAATCTCTTCTCTCTTGTTCTTTTTTTGAGCAGGAGGAGAGGCGAGTGGTGTATGTGGGATGTCTCCGGGCCGACAGCACACGCACAGAGCTCAAACGACGCTTTGAAGTGTTCGGAGAGATCGAGGAGTGCACAGTCAACCTGAGGCATGATGGGTGAGACCACATAACCCAGTGTGTGCTCAAATGAGTCAATTGTGGATATTTTGATTTGGACGGACTACCGTTTGAGATGGAAAAATCTGCCAAAGTTATGTACTCACTACCCTTGTTAGGAAAAAACATACGAAGAATGCTGTAATTTTCCCGATTCAATCCTATTTGTTTATAGTCGAATTGAATGAGAAATAAATGTTCAGATTTAAAGGAATTACAAGAAAAATGTAAACAACATAGCTGAGCAAAGAAAACTAGGCTATCTGACCATTCAGAGTGAAAAGAAATATCAACTGACCAATTTTAAAACTTTTAAAAGACAAGGTTTAAAAGACTATCCCATATGGGTTAGGCTCTTAACGTCTAGGTTACTTGCGTAACCCCACGTTCCCTGTATAGGGAACGGAGACGTTAGTCGGGATTAGACCGACTGAATGGGAGCGAATCACCGTGAGAGCGACTGACGAACATATTAACGGGCAAATTAATTTGCAGGCGAAGGTGATTGATTAGCAATCAGCCGGGTATAAAGCCGGGCGTGCCTAAGCCTCAGTATGGAATTTTCCGAGGAGCTGGACCCACTTACCTCCCAGCTTACCTCAGATCCATGACTTCCAGGGCATGGCGAAGGGTAACGTCTCCGTTCCCTATTCAGGGAACGTGGGGTTACGCAAGTAACCTAGACGTTCCCTTTCAGTCGGTCCCGGAGACGTTAGTCGGGATTAGACCGACTGAATGGGAGCCTCTGTAAAGGGCCATGCCCGAAGTCCTTCCAGACAGGCCGGCACTAAACACAAAAGAGGGGTTAGTAACAAGGCCGTGTACCTGAATGGGGAACTCCTTCTGCCCCTGCCCGGAACACTCATTGACGGGGAAGTCGTCCAACACTGAGAGCATATGCTGTACTTGGTTGATGCTGACGACCAGAAGGAGGCACCCCTCGACCCGCAGGGAGGAGTGGCGGAGATCGCGTCGAGGCCTGAAGGGCTACCAGCGGGTCATCGTTCTGCAAGAGAAAATCGGCAGAGACGGAAGTCATCGTTACGCACCAAAAAACAAGGGGAGTAACGGAACGGGTTCATACTAGCCACCTGAAGGGGGAGCTGTATAGAGAACATAGAAAGGGAGCGCCAGAGAGGGACTCCCAGATCTGTACCCTAGTTCTGCGGGGACCAGGCCGGAGCAAAGCCACCACACGGAACCTGGCAGCGCTGACTGCTCCGCTCAGTCAGATGCCGAAGGGGGGAGGATGGGAGAGCCGCCCGAAGGGGGAGCTCTTAGAAAGGTGTACTTCTCCTGATGACGAGGAGAGTACTGCAAGCTTACACCTGCTCCGTCCCCTAAGGGTGACTGCCACCACTCAGGACCGCAGAGGGAACAGAGCCTACATCAAGGTTGTAGAACCTGATGAATGTATTAGGTGTAGACCAGCCCGCAGCTCTACATATGTCGGAGAGTGAGGCCCCTCTAGCCAACGCCCACGAGGCAGCGATGCCGCGAGTGGAGTGGGCCCTCAGATGGAGAGGGCAGGGAACCTCACACACCTCATAAGCAAGGCGAATGGCCTCCACTAGCCAGTGGGCAAGCCGTTGCTTGGAGACCGCGGAACCCTTACGCTGGCCTCCGAAACATATGAAGAGCTGCTGGGAGCTGACGAAGCTCCCGGGTTCTGTCCAAGTAGATCCGAGAGCTCGCACAGGACATAACGAACCCTGGGCTGGTTCTGCCTCCTCCCGGGGCAGAGCTTGCAGGGTCACCACCTGGTCCCGGAAGGGGACGGATGGGACCTTGGGGATGAATCCGGGCCTGGGTCTGATGGTAACCAGAGAATCGCCAGGGCCGAATTCCAGGCAGGATTCGTCGGCGGACAGTGCCTGGAGATCTCCCACCCTCTTAATTGAGGCCAGAGCGAGCAGGAGTGCGGTCTTCAGTGAGAGGACGCGCAGCTCTGCAGAGTGCAACGGCTCAAAAGGAGACTTCCGCAGCCCAGACAGGGCGACGGAGAGGTCCCAAGAGGGAACAGAGGGGGGTCTAGGCGGCCTGAGACGCCTAGCTCCCTTGAGAAATCTCACCGTCAGTTCGTGGCTGCCCACTGATTTCCCTTCGACCCGAAGGTGAAAGGCAGAAATAGCGGCGGCGTAGACCTTGAGGGACGAAGGGGACAGCCCCCGATCGAACCTCTCCTGGAGAAAGGTCAACACGACTCTGATGGGGCACGACCCGGGGTCTTCCTGGCGGGAAGAGCACCACTCGACGAACCGACCCCATTTACCAGCGTAGCATGCTCGAGTAGAGGGTGCTAACGCGTGGTCCAAAGTTCTCACCACGGAGGGTGGTAGAGGCTCGGGGTCCACCGCGGACAGATATGCCATACGTGTAGGGCCCAGAGGTCTGGCCGCGGGTGCCTGTATCCCCCCCCCTGAGTCAGGAGATCTGGACTCAGAGGGATCGGCCAGGGGGGGGCTGTCACGAGCGCGATGAGGTCTGGGAACCACGCTCTGTTCGGCCAAAAGGGGGCGATCAGAAGCAGTTCGTGCTCGTCCTCCCTGACCTTGCACAGTAACTGTGCTAGAAGGCTCACTGGGGGAAACGCATATAAGCGTTTGTTCCTGGGCCAGCAGTGTGCCAGCGCATCTGTCCCGAGAGGAGCCAGGGACAGGGAGTAGAAAAGCCGGCAATGGGTGTTCTGGCGGGAGGCAAACAGATCTATGTGTGCCTCGCCGAAGGTGTCCCATATCTGCTGAACAGCCCGAGGATGGAGTCGCCATTCTCCTGCCGTGGGGTGGAACCTGGACAGCGAATCCGCGATCCGGTTGCACTCTCCGGGGATATAACAGGCTTTGAGCGACAAAAGTCTGCTCTGACTCCAGAGGAGCAGTCGTTGGGCGAGGTAGTGCAGAGCACGGGAGCGCACACCGCCCTGGCGGTTGATGTACGCTACTACCGCAGTGCTGTCGGTCCTGACCAGCACGTGCCGCCCCCGAAGGAGCGGGCAGAAGCGCCGTAGCGCTAGAATGACTGCAACTAGCTCGAGACGGTTTATGTGCCAGCGAGAGCGTCTTCCGGTCCAGGCACCGGACTCTCGGTGGGAACCGCACACAGCGCCCCAACCGGTCTTGGAGGCATCGGTGGTGACCACCACACGGTTGGGGTGGCTCGAAAGAGGCACCCCAGACCTCAGAAAGCACTCCGTCTTCCAGACCTTCAGGTAAGGGAGCGCGTCTGCCGTAGGCAGACGTAAGGCTCCCCGACGCCATGCCCAACTCGGAACTCGTGAGAGAAGCCATAGCTGCAGTGGTCGCATACGCAGGAGCCCGAGTCGGATGACTGGGGCTGCGGCTGCCATATGCCCCAGGAGCCTCTGAAATAACTTCAGTCTGACCACTGGTCGAGAAGACACCGCGAAAAGGGCGGTCAGCAAGGCCCTGGCGCGATCTACCGATAGTTGCGCCAGCATGCTCTCGGAGTTCAGCTCCATCCCGAGAAAAGAGATGGTCCTCACCGGAGTGAGGCGGCTCTTTTCCCAGTTGACCTTCAGACCCAAACGGTTTAAGTGCGAAAGCACCTTGCCCTGGTGTCGGATCAACTGGTCTCTGGACGAGGCTATGAGAAGCCAGTCGTCGAGGTAATCCAGGATCCGAATGCCTGCCCGGCGGAGCGGGGCTAGCGCGGCCCTGACAACCTTCGTGAAGGTGCGAGGGGATAGGGCAAGACCGAAGGGTAGGACCTTGTACTGGTAAGCATGGCCCTCGAAACAGAACCTTAGAAAGGGTCTGTGTCTCGGTACCACTTCTACCTGAAAGTACGCGTCCTTCAGGTCGATTGTTGCGAACCAATCTCCAGGGCGGATGCACGGTAGAATGCAGCGGACCGTCAGCATCTTGAACCGGTACTTGGCCAGGTGCCGGTTTAGACGCCTCAGATCCAAGATTGGTCGCAGCCCGCCTGATTTCTTGGGGACCAGGAAGTATGGGCTGTAAAACCCTCGTTCCATATCGGCTGGGGGTACCGGCTCGATCGCACCTTTTGTTAAAAGGGCATCGATCTCCTCTCGCAGGAGTGAGGCGCCTGTTCGTGGAACAGGAGTGTGAAACACACCTCGAAACCTGGGGGCGGACACGAACTGAATCGTGTAGCCCTGCCGGATTGTCCGGACCACCCACTGTGAGACCCCGGGAAGCTTCCGCCAGGCTCCCAGGTAAGCTGACAGGGGTCGTGGTCGGGACGTGCCGATGGTCCCCATGGCGGGGCCGCCCGGAGGCGGACTTGTGGGCGGAATCACCAGGGGAGGACCCTGGGAGATGGTCAGATGAGGGCAGGGGTGGTGTGCCCCCGCGCTCTCTGCCATGGCCAGCGGGGCTCGGGCCCATGTCGGGGTCTTCGTCGGAGACCGAGGAAGAGGAACCCCAGACCGTCGGGCATGCGAGACCGCTATTCTCGGGTAGGAAGTGAGTTCTATCTTTGACACAATAGGTGCCGCCGTCCCGGAGGACGGCAGCGAGGAGTGTGTGGTGGACTCCCCCCCCCCCTGGGGGAGCTGGGTCGATGACCAGACCCAAAGACGAGCTCATTTCCTCCCGAGTCGCCAACCTCAGGGGCGCTTCTTCGTGGAAGCCCTCGTCTGCCGTCGAGAACCCTCTGAGGTTGACTGCGACTTTCGTCGTGTGGGGGTCTTCCTCGGACCAGAGGTCGAAGGATGAGACCGTGACGAGAGTCGCTCTCTTTGGCGTCGCACAGGCGGAGAGGGGCCGGCACAGAAGCGGCAGGAGCCCGCCGCTTCCGACGCGGGACCATGAGCTCACCCAGACCCTCCGCCTGTTTCCTGATCGTGGAGACCTTTGACGCAAAATCATCCACGGCGATGCCAAAGAGGCCATCTTGGGAGACAGGTGCATCCAGAAACCGGTTTCGGTCATCGGGAAGCATAGAGGCCTGCTCCAACCAAAGATGGCGCTCCTGTACCACAAGTGTGGCCATCGTGCGACCGATGTTCAGCGCTGCTGATTTTGTAGCACGAAGCGCAAAATCAGTGGCTGAGCGTAAGTCCATTATGGACTGTTGGTCGCCACCACCCTGGTGCATGTCACGGAGGACCTTGGCCTGAAAGACCTGTAAGGTCGCCATGGCATGCAGCGATGCAGCAGCTTGACCCGCAGCCGAATAAGCTTTCGCCATCAGGGCAGACGAAACTTTTCCGGCTTTGGAGGGCACACTCGGACGAGATCGCCAAGCGGCAGCACTGCCGGGGCACAGGTGCACCGCGACAGCCTGCTCCACCTGGGGAATCGAGGAGTATCCCCTAGCTGCTGCACCATCCAGAGCGGTGAAGGGGGAGGAGCTAGAAGCCCTGGCAGACAGGGGAGCCCGCCAGAATTTTGTAAGCTCCTCGTGCACCTCCGGGAAGAAAGGGACCGCAGGAGCGCGGGGGACGGAGCCCCGGCGCTTACCCAGGAACCAGTCATCCAGCCGCGACGGCGCTGAGCTAGAGGGCGTAGGCACCTCAAGCCCAATTGCGGCCGCGGCTCTGGAGAGCACCGCGTGAGCATCGAGCTCCGGCTCGGCCGAGACCCCGGAGGGTGGCAGCGCTGAGCTGGAAGAACTCGAAGATCGCGCCCCTTCCGATGCTGCGATGGATAGCAGATCGTCATCAGGATCACACGAGGGGCCGGGTAACGCCGAAGCGCTCTCCGACTCATTCGCGGACCAGACGGGGAGCACGCTCGGCATTTGGGGGTGGTGCGAGGAGTCACCTGACACCGTTCGACCCAAAACATCCGGGGAGAAAACAGCCGGCTCACTCCGGTTCGTAGGAGCGCCAAGAGCCGAAGCTCCGGCGTCCTCTTCCTCGAAGAAAGACCGTCTGTATCTCAGCGTGCGGCCCGGCAGAGCGTTGCAGTGCACACACTCTCGCCTCACAAACGCTGCGCAGGCGTGTTGGAAGCCCAAACACTCCACACAGCGCTCATGACCGTCTTTCGACGAGATAAATCCACCGCAGTTAGGAGTAATGCACGTTTTGCTCATCGTGTCGTGAAAAACGGACAGGATTATGAGAAAACGGCTGAAACACTGGACAGGCTTGCCTGAGAGATCTTCGAGGTGCTGGCGTTTTGGTGGCGTGCTATTCTGGGCTAGCAGAGGTCAACACCAAGTATTGCCGAGAGGTAAGCAACCTACTGATCTTTCAAGCGAGAGAAAAGAGCGTCAAAGTTCAGGAGAGAGAGTCTCACTCAGTCAGCTCCGAAGGAAAATTGCATACTGAGGCTTAGGCACGCCCGGCTTTATACCCGGCTGATTGCTAATCAATCACCTTCGCCTGCAAATTAATTTGCCCGTTAATATGTTCGTCAGTCGCTCTCACGGTGATTCGCTCCCATTCAGTCGGTCTAATCCCGACTAACGTCTCCGGGACCGACTGAAAGGGAACTTGCTTAAACTAGGGATTTGTAGTGTTATAGTCCAGCATAAGATCAACCAAATACACCAAACAGATGCAAATGATCATCAGTTTCTCACGTTGTTTAAAATCCTGTCATAAAATCAAACAGAAACATCTGTGTAGGAGGCTTAAAACTAGGTGAAGAATAGCATAACTTCACTACCAAGGTGAGATTAAGGTAGACCGTTCCTTTAGATGGCAAGATTGTGCACAACAAGACAAAAGGTAGTTATACAGCATCAACAAGGTATCTCCCAGACAAAGATTTCAAAGCATACTTGGATTCCAAGATCCAAGCTCTTTTGAATTAGCACAAAAAATGGGTAACATTGATGAACAGAGTGCTCAACCCAAGGACCCAGGTACATCTATCTACTGGCAGGAGAATTGAGTTGCACCCAAAAAGCCATACTTCTGAAGGAGGGAACAAGCATGCATGAAAACTTAAGAAGTGAGCTACAAAAATTTGGAAACAGGTGCTCTGGACTGATGAATCTGCATTTTTAAATATTTGGATATAATAGCAGTTTGTCTGTCAAAGGCCTGCAGAGCAGTATAGAACTCTGCAGGTAACAGTGAATCATGGAGGAGGATCCTTGACCTTTGAAGTTTTACATTTATTTTCATTTGGACTGAAAAATACGGAGAGATACTTATCCATCAAGCAATAACAGTAAGGAGGTGTTTAATTGTTGAATGTATTCTCCAGTAAGATTCTGACCCCAAGCTTGCAGCCATAGTCATTAAGAACTATCTGCAACCTAAAGAAGAACAAGAAGTACTGGAAGAGATGGCATGGCCCCCACAGAGCCCTGATCTCATCTACATCGACGAGTCTGTCTGAGATCACATAAAAAGACAGAAGGATGTGAGAAAGCTTCATCCTCAGAAGGTCTGGGGTTATTTCTCTTCAAGATGTTTGGAACAACCTACCAGCCGAGTTCCTTCAGAAACAGTGTGCAAGTGCAGCAACGAAGCTGGTCACTTCATATTTTTGGAAAGAAATGATTAAAACTACTATTTCTGAAAGTATTCTTTGTTTACAACAGTTTTTTCACACCTGCCTAAATTATTTTTCACAGTACTGTACCCTTCATGACATATTGGGAGCCACCCAGATTATTTTGTTAGCATGACATATGAGCTGCTCCTTCCCATCTTCATTAGTGAACTAACATTGAATTTTTCATCTTTTGATAGGATCAAAGAACTCTTACTTGATTTATTGACCTTTAGACGTATTTTTGCCATACAGGGATAACTTTGGCTTCATCACATACCGCTACACTTGTGATGCCCTGGCAGCCCTGGAGAGCGGACACACCTTGCGCAGGTCGAGCGAGCCGCACTTTGAGCTCTGCCTTGGTGGACAGAAGCAGTACAGCAAATCCAATTTCACAGACTTGGGTAAGTCTATCGTGTGTCTATGTAACGGATAAGAGACAAATGTGGCATAACATGTAAATAAAATTATTATTTTCTCTTGCTCTACTTTTGATTTTCTAAACCATTAGACTCAATCAGCCAAATGTTTGACAACACTATAATATAAACCACTGCACAAGCCCTGCTCCTTTTTCCATGTGCATCCTTTGTTAGAAATGCAAAACTGGAAAACAAATCAAGGTCAATCCCATCGACCAGGTGTTCTTTAACTGCCACTGGGACGTCGAACTTCAGTATGACACTAGGGACAGTGAGCAGCTTGCAGAACTGGAGAAATGGAAAAAGACAAACTGGAGGAAGAGCTCTGTCAGCACGAGACTGATTTAGAAACAGCTTCATCTCCATGCACACCAGTCTTTCTGTGTTTATATTTTTAATAGTGTGAGTTTAATACGTACAAACTGATTATTCTGGGGCAACTTGTAAAAATACCTATAGTTGCAATATATGTATTTAATGAATAAACAAATTTAGTTTTTTTGCCTTTGCTAAATACATAATACAGCTTGTACAGCAAATATTATCAACATAAAAGCCTTTAACTATTATAAAACAATAAATTTTTCAATGAAAACTCATCTATTTGTGAAAACTAACTCAGTTTAAATACATATCATTTTTATTTTATATATTTAAAAATCTATTTTAAAAAATATTTTCAAAAATATAGTAAATGTACAAACAAAAAATCAAAATACCCCCTCTCTCACTTTCAAAAGAATATATTCTATGTCTTCTCAAATCACCTTCTCCTCAAACTCTACTTAGAGAAAAGACTCAATAGAAATGGCTTTTTGGTAGTTGTTCCTTCTGACCGGAGCCACCAAATAGACAATGCAGATCAGATTGACTGATCCCTGAGTGACAAACTCTTCTATAAAATGTTATGTGACTTTTTGTTCTTCCCATGGTGCCTGTGAAAGGATGGAGGCTGTAATAGGCAATCATCATCTGCAGCCAAAGGGGAGAAGTGTCTTTTGTGTGAGGGGAGGGATACGAGATACACTTTGGGAACCAAAGGAATTGAATCCTAAGGGCAGTGTCTTTATATCCCAATGCAACACAAGACTATTACCTGCTGTTATAGCAGGAAAAATGGGAGGACGTTAGTACGGCCTTCAATATTTAGTCAACGCACATTTATTTTGTGGCATACGTGAGGTCATGGACATGCCGTGGTGGGAGGATTTGTCTCACTGGCGTTGATTGTACAAGAGGTCAATGGAAAGGAACAAGTGCATTTTTCGCTAAAATAATGAGGGCATTATCCTGTATTTCGCAGGCTCAGGGGAAGGCCAAAGATATTCAGGTTGTGGACATAACGCTTAATAAAGACGAGCGCAGAAGCTTTAGTTAAGGGCCATAGAGCAGAAGAAAGTTCCCTTCAGGTTGAATGGATTAGTCAACCTTCATTTTTATCAATCAGGATTTCAATTCCAAATAATGCCATCTAAAGTGTGCACCAAATTTGAATAAAGCGAAGTTGAAATGTATTACAATCTTAGTGCTGGGGTAAAGGGGACTAGGAATAAATAGGAAAAAAATATGAGAACACAAAAAGAAGCAAGCGGTGTTTTATAAAATAAAGCTACAGCATTTTTCCCTAAAGGACACCGGGTGCTATGCTCTATGCTGTGCACACAGACACATCAACCACATAAAATATTAATTAAAATTACAGTTAATCCATTGTTTCTCAGAATGGTAATCAATCAGTCTCTTCTCATCCCCAACAAAATTCATTCTCTCTTTGTTTAAAACCATTGGATATAAAAAAATCAACAAAAAAGGAACACAGCATGAAATTTGTCCGTTTACGAATGTATAATATATTATAAAGTTAAGAGAATTGAACCAAAATAGCACAGGCATTTTTATTAAATTAATTTTTTGCGGTGTGGCATTTTGAATCGATCTTAGCATCAGATTCAGATAAAGGAGGATGTGCAAAGAAAAATTGCTTTGCCATGTAAGCCTCAAAGCCTTTCTCTCAATCTTGTCGTTCTCTTTCTTCATTGTTTTCTAAGACACCATCCATTAGTTTGAAGCAGAGTGCAAGGGCATTTTTCATCCTTCAAGGTGCACGGCTTGACACTTTCCTCCTCTTAGCCATTGTGTTAGATCAGGACTGGCATCTCCTGCATGCCATGGTCAGTACCATTTCTCAGCCGCTCCCGCTGTGCTGGTGAGGGCACCATTTGTGAAGCTGTCTCCACTTGAGAGAGAGGAGAGTCGTATTTGTTATCCTGACTGAGAATCAAACTGAATGTGTAATAGACGCCTTGCTTCGTGTTGCTGACTCTTTCATAATTAAACAGTCCTCTTCAAGACAGGGGACGTGTTTTGGAGAAAGCTCGAGAGACTAATAGAGTTTTACAACTTCTATGTTTTCCAGACAGAGATGATATATTTGTTATTTAAGAGTTTAAAGGTAACAAGATTTCCCCAACAAATAATTAAGGGTTATTTTATTACAAATATTAAGCCTGCATATTAATTAGCTGGATCTGGTGTCAGAAGTGGGCAGATTCACATTAACAACCGTGTTTAAATGTTCAACTATATAGCAGAGAAGAAGCGTTTAATATCTTGTACAGACAGTTATTTTATTTAAATTTTTTGATTCACATCACTAAATTGTCATTTGTCATTTTTAACTAAATTTCATGCACTTTTGAAAAAAAGTGACCAGAAACAAACTGCTTTATAGTATTATAAAATAAAAGCTATTGAGTGAAATCCAATTAAAACACGCACAGCCCAAGATCATAAAGCAATAAAAGAACTGAGATAAAACAATAAAAAGCTTGTTCCTCTCTGAGCTGTTTAACCACAGCACCTCCAGGAGGAGCTGGTCAGCTGACCTAAGACACCTTGATGGAACAAAGTTAAGTTCAGTGGGGTAAAGCGTGGAGATTCCATTTAAAAACAATTAAAATACTATTAAAATGAGCTCTAAATGCACAGGCAGCTAGTGGAGTGAAGCCAGGATGTGGGTAGCAGTTTCTCTGGGGGACCACCACATAGAGGGAGTGACAGTACTCTAGTCGAGATGTAAAAAAGGGGTGGCCTGCAAAAAAAAAAAGATGCCGAGCTTCACCTTCTTTTTTATTTTTTTATTCTTTTTTCTAACCTCTTTTAAGCACAGCAGGAGGGAACAAGAAGCAGTTTCTAGTGGTAAGTATAAACGTGAATATAAACTGAAGTGGACCCTAAATAGATCCCTGTTGCACCCCATGTGAAAGTGAGGCTTTCAGAGAATTAAAACCAGCAAGTCTCAAACACTCGGTTCTTTCAAACAGATACATTTTAAACAGTTTGAGTACCATACCTTTAATGCATACCATGTCCTGAATCTTGGGTTGCGGAATACTTTGAACTACACTATCAAATGCTATAGAAACCAATAAAACCTTAATTAACTTTCAGCCACCCATTTATGATGCATTCCATGGCTGCAATTTTACCAGTGAAACCAGTGATAAGAAAACTTTTGGGTGACATCACTGACACCTAATCTATAGCGTTATACAGTCTATGGTCGGTATAAACCGACTAATGAACTTTGTGCAGTATAGAGTTGTTTGTGGAAGGCATCACTATAGGCGAATTAGTCATCGACGTGTCATTGATTGCAATCAACAATAGCTTCAATTTCTGTTTTTCAGATTCGCACTCTGATGACTTCGATCCCGCCTCAACTAAAAGCAAGTATGACTGCATGGACTTCGACAGCTTGCTGCACGAGGCCCAGTTTAGCCTGCCAAGGTAATGCAAGAAAATTACCTGGTTCTCCGAGGCATTCGCAATACCTCACTCTTCTTCCGAAACAAGACTGCAGATGCTTTACACTCGACCTAAAAGGGAAGAGTAAATCCGGAAGAGATAATAAAAAAAGCTCTACTTATAAATGAAGGGATATATATGTATATCTGCAAGCAAAGTTTACATGAACCTAGCTGCTGCAAAAGCAACGGAAAGACTTAACCATGTGGGAAAAGCCAGTGAAGTAATGGACTACACTAAATCTGCAAAGAAAAGAGACACTTCTTCATCAGAGTCTGACATCTACAGACATGACTGGCGTCGATGTGAAAGACGCCACTCACTCAGCCGGGTTTTTATGGTTTGGAGTTTATTTTTGTGTGTTTTTGGTTTCTTTTGTAATCTGGTGTTTGGATGTGGTGTTACATTTATTGCGAGGGGTTATGGGGTGTTATGGATGTTCATATTGATACTGTCTACATTTAACAAGTGGGGGAAGGGTTTAGTAGCCTCTTTACTAAAAGAATATTTTTATTTGACGTGCATATCCACGTTTCTTGTTTGTTACAGCTATGCACTGTAAAATGCAGCCTTTTTCAGAGGAAATTTTTCTAAATGGAGAATGTTGATTGGTCATGATGAACAACACATGTTACCGCTCACAGTTCGGGATCGAAGAAATAAACAGGTGTCCCCGAACTCTTGGGCAGGAAAGTACATGGCATTTTCGATGATGTGATTGTAAAAAAAAAGAGTGTGTGTGGAGATTTTATTGCTCTTTTTTTGGGTGCGCTTGAAACACATTTTGTTTTCTGTTTATTTGATTTGTTTTCACTGAAAACTCGTGTTGTTTAACAGGAAGTTAAAGTTAAAGTTCAACCAAAAATGAAGACATGCGAAGCCTCAGGTGTTTCCAAGCCTTTGAGGCATTTCCTTTGATGAACACAGTTAAAAGAATGCAGAGATTCTAAAACTGGTGTAATTTTTTTCTTTTGTGTTCAACTGAGGAAAGATCTTCAGGTTTGAAAGGAGGATAACTTGCGGTTGAACTTGCTTTAGTAACATAGTGTTTTCTGTCGATTCGTGCTGTTTGATGGAACTTTCGTTCACACTTTTGTGTAAAAAAAAGATCAAGCTCAAGATATTTTTTTATCATTTATGTCTAAAGGAATCAGGAGCTTTTATTTAATGAATTGATTTATCTGTGCACACCAATCAGTTTTTGAAAAAACAGATGATTACTTTTTCTAGCACAGAACTACCTGTGCGTATTTATGTATTTATCTCAGTGTTTTAATCGCAATATTTATGGCAGCCATCTCACGTGATGCGCCTTACAAATTTTGCTATTTATATTATTCTTTGAATCACTGGAAAGGATGTACATTTCAGAGAAATATCATTTTTATATGCCTTCTGAGATAGAACAAAAGCATCTTGTGTGCGATCATGTTTCAGGATCGCAACAATGAACTTTGCTGCTCCAAACTCAAACGATTTCTTTCTTTTCTAGCTCTTTCATCCCCTTTTTCATCTCTTTTTTATTACATGAAGCAATAAAATAATAATTTTTGCAGGTATTTTGTTGTACCACAGAAGATCTGTGTCTTTGCTCCACACTTTTGATTATGTGAATGCCAAACTAAAGTTTACAAGTTTATTTCCTGAATTTTTTAAAAAGAAGAAAAATGTGTATTTGATGTAAAAAAAAAAAAAAAATTATATATATACATAAGATGATACTAATCTTGTCAGTACTCACATTATTGAAAAGTAATAATGGAAAATGTGAATTTTAAAAAAGATATACAATAAAGAAGCAATAAATTATTTTTCAAAGCTGTTTTTAGCTCATGTTGGTGTATGGTTTTAGACGTGATGAAATACCCTGACTCTGTTCAAGCATGGGAATCCATTCCAGTGCCTCATCATAACAACACTGTGTGTCTCTGTGTGCAGGCAGAAGCAATCTACACAAGTAGTGACTGTAAGTGTCACAATGTCAAAGAGTTATCTAAGCTCAAGTGTTGTCTGGGTTTTAATGGGTCGTTTGCATACAAATGTTCAATTTAAGTCATCATTCAGATGAGAGTTCCATAGATCTTCCGAAACTACATATACAAAATAAATTGAAACAGGCTTGACCCTCTGACGTAAAGACGATTTCCATGATGGGATGATTCGAAGATTTTTTTGCGCAGATAGGGTCAGAAATCATCAAATATAACGAATATTCTTGGTTACTTTCGACTGTAATGGTCATATTAAAGATACCTGTGTAGTTCTCCCAACAGCAAAATGTTATCTCCCAAATCTCCCCTTAATTGGATTATTCAAATATAACATTTCGATGAATGTTGTTCGCAACCATTGATTGAATGCCCAGTGCTCTCCTGGCAGGTTTGAACAATTTCAAACCATCTTCTTTTGAAGACAGGCACCCAAACAGTTAAACTAGGAAATGGAAAATGATTGCTAAATTTTTACATTTGGGTCAGACGTTTCATTCTCATGCATCATCACTGTATTCTTGAGGGATTACAGCATCAAAAGAGGGGATCCGGGTGCTCAGAAATGGTCAGTACATGTACAGAGCTTGGGTATGGAGTCATATGGTGTTCTGTATAGCTATGTGGCTTTAATTCTTGCAACGGCAAATCTGCTTTGTAAATTGCTGTAGCAATATATTACGACGCCCGATTGGTGTCTCTTTTGCAGTGGCGGATTTTACCATAGTAAAGCTACTGAAGGGTTTGCCACTGCTTCGAAGATTTTCAATAGAGTGTGTTTCGATGAAGAAGCAGATTTAACTCAATCGACTGTGTGTGGATGCGATGATGCGTGTGCGTGCGAGTGTATTTGGGTTGGAGCAGTTCATGTTCGGCTGGTATCTTCTATTTGTCTCCTATCCATGTTGCCTTCTGCTGAGTCCTACCCAATGCCTTTGTAATTGTACGTATTGTACAATCTCTGTCGTGAATTTTCTTTTTTTTTATGTGTCGTTTTCATCTGCCTCACCATGCCAATAAAGGGAACTGTGTCTAATGTCCACCTTCCATCTCTGTTCTTGATCAGAAGAAGCTGTTCAAAGGATCTCCTATAAATGTTTAGGCTAATATTTAAAGCTGCAGATATCTGTATAATTCCATACATTTAAATCACACTCACCTCGTGTAAGATGTAGTTGATAATGTGTTGAAGAGCATGCAAAATGTTGATTTTCCATCTTTAGGGGGGCACATCAGCGTCTGCATTCAACTATTGACTTGTTTGCTGACCAATTTCTTTCAATTATGATCCAACCTGTTCTTAACTAAACAAATAATTGGCAAAATCACAAAGGTTTGTGTTTTTAATTAGGCAAGGTAACTCTTGAATTGCTAATTTTATCTTCACATTCAACCATGCAGCCTTATATTAAAAGTGATTTCCCTTAAATTTCTACACACAATATCACATAATGAAAACAAGAAAGTTTCACATTTATTAAAAATAAACGTACTCACATTTACATAAATGACGCTCAAAATTGAGATCAGGTGTATCCTGTTTGCACTGGTTAATCTTGACATTTTCCAAAACATCATAACTCCATTTTGATGAATTTGAGTAAACATGTGTTTTCTTTGCACAAAAGTGGTGTGAGATAAATTTTCTGTTATAAACATAAAAATTTCAAATCCAGATTTTTTTATTAAAATAAATTGGGGTTTTTTGTCCCCAAAATGCTATAATTGTTTACCTTTTTACCATTTTTCATCATCACCAATCAATTTAAAATTAAATTTAACAGCTGAGCTACATTTATAAATTTAGCAACGTTTGTTCAAAACATTTTTTGTTTTAAAGATTTAAACTTTTTGATCATAGAATATCTTTTGAAAAAATCGAAAGTTGTGTTTTAAACGTGAAGCCTTTTGAAAAAAATATATGCTATTAAACATTATGCTATTAGAATGGAAAATCTAAAACGTTTTTTGATTATAGCAAGCCAACATCTTCCCTCCACCTCTCCATATGATGGCACATCTGTCCAGCTGAAAAATAATACTGTTTGACGGTCATTATCATTCAGCCGGTGACTGAAGGAGGTGAATAACCTCCTCTTCGAGATGGAGACAGATGTGGCAGGAGCTGACATTAAATTTTAAACAACGCGAATCCAATTGAGGATTTATTTATTTATCTTTTTTTGTCATTAATGCTCGGGTTTAGCCTGAGAGAAGAGAGACCCTTCTTTCATTTTGCCACAGCAGGGGGTCTGAGAATACCCTTTAACAGACAATGAAGATGAAACTGGCCCGTTTCTCCTCACCTCGCTGTGTGTGTGTGTGTGGGGGGGGGGGTGATGCATTCACACTCATCTTTCATTTGCAGGTGGAAATGCCCATGTCTGCACTTTCTACGGATTCCACCTGCTCTCTAAAAATATAAGGATCCTCTTGTTACCAAGGATATTTTCATGGCCTAAAAGCCAAATTTCTCAACAAAGACACCATTTATTTTTTTTAAATACAGTACTTCAATAAAATTTTAGCTGTATGTTTGAATAATCATGTAAATATTCTTTATTCAAATTTGGTTCATTAAATAATTATATTTTACGCGATTCTTAATTTTCAACGGCAAGGAGTACACCCTGGATAGGTCGCCATTCCATAACAAGTGCTGGCTGAGTGAAACAAAACTTCATGCGATCGCCCCCCTGTGGATAGATGCAGAATTATTTTTTGACTATATAAATTCGAATTTGAGAGTATCAGAGTACCTGGAAAAAGTACACGCAAACTCAGTTACAACATGCAAACTCTTCCCAAGCTGGTGTGTTGAAATTATTGTGCTTAAATGAACTAATTTGCTATTTTAAATATAGCAAACTCACAAAAAAGGAATACAGGATAACACAAATATTCAGGAAAGATTCTGAATAATACTTGAGGCATGTTTTTGATGAGGGAAGAACATTAAAAGATTCCAGAAATGTCAGAAAAGTTGATTTTGCATATTACTCCTTTAACCTCACTACGTTAAGCTAACTTAAAACAAACTGAAACTAAAATGAGCTAAAAAGCTAAAATACAACTTAAAACTTCTAATAAATAGTAGAGAAGGGAAAGTTGGGAAATAACAATGGTTTCAGGATTTCGTCCACCATACCACAGGGACAGGGGCATGCACCTTTTATGTAATCATCATCTATTTTATAAAATGATGAAGAACCATGTAAAACTCAGCTGTAAGTGGAAAATAAACAGTAAAAAGCTAAGACTGTGTTTTAAAGCAGCTGCCGGAGATGCATCCTCCATTCACTCGTTGCTGCTGCACACTTTCAAGAGTAATGAGCGACAGAAGGGATGCTTCGCTCCTCTCCCAAACCATCAACTTTTGGGAAGCAAAGGTAAACTTCTCTTGATAATTAATGATGGGATAGAGACGGAGGCTGATTGAGCAACTTGCTTTTGTTGTCAATCCCCATCTGGTCCAGCGTGCCACAGTCTCACAGCACTAATTGCTTCCAGTTTTTACAGAAAGTCTTTGTTGATTATGAGTGGAAATAAAACCGCTTTTAGTGGGAGATCAAACTATACAGCAACACGAAATGGCCCTTCTTTCATCCTCTGAGAGTATTTGATGAACTTCAAACTAATTTTGAGAGTTTCTGAGGTAAATAACATCATTGACTCCATATATAATGCAAGTGATTTAATTTTAATTTCATGGGGACAAATTGACCGATAAAGTCAAACTGACAATATTGAGCAATCCTACCAATAGCGTTTCTGTTTTGTATTAAATCTTGTCTAGTCAGTGCTCCAGAAAACAAGTGGAAATATTGCAATAGGCCTAAGTCTAGTGGTTAAACATTTACTGTACAAAGTACCAAAAGCAGTGTACTAAATGCTTTTTATCATATTTTAGTGAGCCGTCCCAACACAAGTGGTCTGCTAGTTGCGGTGGAATGCTGTGGTCCATTGGGGGGTTTGGGGCGGAAATCTGGGTCATTTTTTTAGCAGACATGTGCCCACAGTACCCTTAGGGCATCATGGGTCTCTCTGATTGCTCCACCTGACAGTTATGGCATGCACCGGGACTCCAGCCGAAAGTGGTGCGACTGAGGGGAAAACGCTGCTGACAGAGCTAGTTAAGACAGCAAGAAAGACAAGAGATGTTCTTTTGTCAGGATTTTTTTTTACCTAGAAGAATGACATCAGAATGAGGGGAAAGAAATTAATAGATGCTACAGAGTAGAGCTCAGGGATGAGCATTAAGATTTTTTTTAAATTTTGACACGAGACTAAACCCTTTCCAAAAAACACATAATAGTGTTTCACTATTTCTATTCCTCAGTCAACTTGTGAACACAGGTGTCAAAGGTGTGGAACTATATACAGCGTGGGTAATTGTAACATTTAAATGGCTTGGCCACCCAGGGACCTTAAATTGTCTGCTTCTAAAACTATTCACTATTCGTTTTGGGTTATTGTCGTGCTGGAAAGCCCATTCCTTCTCCATTCCCATTTTCCTCGTTGATGGAAGTTGTTTAGATATAGTAATGCAGTCTGATTTAGTCTTTTCTCTCTTGCCATGTCAATCTGGCATCAATTTCAACATTCTGTGGGTACAGAAAGGTGATATTGTCAGTAACTTATTCTAAGTTCCTCACTCAAACAGCCATGAACACATGATGTCACTTATCCGACGATCAGCTGCAGCTGGCCATGGCACACCTTGGGGTCGCACACCTTGCCGTCAGATGTTGCTCTTGAACTCATGACAGACCCAGAAGTGGAGCCCCAAGACAGACCTCACTGATGACTAGTACCCAAGTATTTATGCCCTCAGACATCGTTATGCAACTGCCACATAGCTGCAGGCGCATTTACGAGATTCGAGGGCTACTAGGGTTTCAAGACAAACCATTCACAACTGACTCCACCACTTTGGCTCAAATGTCAGACGACAGGTTAGCATTAGTGGGGGAGGTGCAACAGACTGGCTAGGCATTGCCATTCAGCCCAAAATTGATTTGGTTATTCTTGATCGGCTAGTCACTGCCGGTTCTACCTCAGAGACACCATGGAGCCCATCATCATCCCCCAAATTCCAGCACTAACTTGCTCCACCACATTGTGGCAGAATTGTCACAACTCGACTTCAGTTAGTTGGAGTGCCTCATATGGGATGGCTATAATGTCTCTTGACCTGAACCCCATAGAGCACATTCCAAAAAAAAAAGCACATTACTTTTTGGGGTAATAAAGGTTCAACAAAGGTATATAGGTTCAATAAAGGTATATATATATATATATATATATATATATTCCTTTGAATTTCAGACCAAATAAGAATATCATCCAACTTTCTAAAGCTATGACTACTTTTTTCCAACTATGACAAAGACCAACTACTTTGGTCAAATAAACAGACCTAATAAAATCTACAAAAATATACCTAATTGCAAATAATGAATAAATATTGTCAAATAAATTTTAAATTCATTTGAGCCCTTTTCTTATATTGAACCTGGTGCAGATACGTTTCAAATGCAACCTTTATCTAATAATCTCACAAAGCCAGATCACGGTTTTCAACTTAATTTGATTAATCATAGCGCTCTAGGACAGCATTTTATTCTGGTGCCAGATCTACTTCTGTTGAATAAAACATGCAAATGAAATGATGTGCAATTATTTTCCATATCATCACTAATTTGCTTTAATTTGGTAATTATCAGCTGTCATCAATACTCATTAATGTAATAGCCTCGAGTCACATTGCTGAAAATGACAGTCATGATTTCATTTCCACTCTGGGGTAAAAGTTGGCTTTAGACTGAGTGGATCCATCAACAAAATGCTGAAGATCTAGACAAAATGTGAATATTTCTGGGCTGTCATAACACGAAGACACTGACGTGAATAATTCTTGCACATCATTATGTCCTTAGCAATCTGTCACGCTGATTTGAAATGCATGGACGAGAGGATGTACTCGCATACACACATAGCTAGGTGTTATTTAATAGAAATTTAAAAGATGACAGTAAAACAGGGAAGAGACAAAAACCATTACATTGCAAATTATGCACGCAAAGCTAAATGTTTGGCATGACAAATAGCAGACATAAAGCTATAAATACAAACTGCAATTGAGGCATAGACGGTGAGACAGTAATTGCTTTTTAAAAATATTGTGACCTTAATCCACTTACTAATAGCATAATTACAGTGGTGTTTCATGGACTTCATAATCTTCTGTGACAAGGCTTAAAATTCAATTAACCCCTTTCTAGCACATTTGTTTCAACTGTGTTTAGTAGGCTAATTTGCTTCAGATTCAACTCGGCTAAACGTAATTAAGATTCGAAAATAACTGGCTCTGTTAGTATACATGCATATACTAAAAGAAAGTAAAAAGGTATCAAAATGTGCTTTACTTGAAAGTCTAAAGCAGGGGTGCTCAAACTTTTTCAGCTTGCGAGCTACTTTTAATATGTAAAACATCAATCAACAAACAATTTTTTTCAACTACTGAGAATTGACAAAACACACATAATAATTAATTATTTAAATTTTTTTGTAATAATGTGAGTTTAATTTGATGACTTACACTGAATTGATTCATTAGAACAGTTGTGTGTGACCTTAATTGATGGTAATAGACTGGTTTTTATGGGAGCAATTGAGCTTTGATCCAAATAATCAAGAATAAAAATGATTCTCTAATACATATTTCAATATTTATCGAAACTGAGTCGTGCAGTACAATATGCAGGTGAGGAGTGGCGTGTTGCTTGATTTTTGTTGTAAAAGAGCCATTTAGAATGAATTTATGAAGCATATTCTGGGTAAAACATATTTTGGATCTGGTAATTTGCAGACGGTCCCTAAGCGATTCCATGTCAGCGGGTTGCACATAGACGATAATGTGTTTCTGCGAATGCCGAGGGAAACTTGTTTTTAATAAAAAACGTTTTGTAGTTTGTCTGCTACATAACACAGATTAAAAATAGGTATTATTTGTTTATTAACATTCTGGTCTCGAGCTATTGAGCAGAAAAACCGAATCCGTGAATCTGCAGCTAACTTTACTGAACTGTGACGGGATGGATGATTGGCTGATATTGTTTCAATTTCACGCCGTGATCGTCCGGTAGCACCTCGACGTAATGAGCACCCCTGGTCTAAAGTAATTGAGGAAATTATATTACACTTGACCCATGTGGCTAGAGAGAAAAAAATTCTATCCATTATTTAGTTATCACTTACTTTTAAGTTTTTATTCTTTTAAAATACCCCTAAAAAGAAACCAATGTTAATTAGGTAAGTCTAAACATTAAACATGTTCTCATTTCCGGTATAAAGTACTACATGTACTTTTTATTGATGTATTATACATTTTTACATCTAGAAACTGCAATCCACTTATAATAAACTCAAAGCAGGATCAAAAATTGCTGCCTTATGATTTCATGGTAACAGAATCCCGTCTCCTCCTTAACTTCTGTCTTATTTGACCACCACCTTTTCACCCAGTTCTCCTATAAGATCCTCTTGTATAACTCTATGTTGGTTCCTAACTTTTCTTAAAGTCCCTAAACTCCATGTGGTGTGATCTTGGATAGAGTCTCAAGCCATGGGGGATCGGCAGTCATCTTGTGTTTCTTCCATTTTCCATTATAGTCTGATTCTCATCAAGATGCATGAAGAAGGTCTTACAGCCCCTTCCTGACCTGTGTCTGTCCAAATGTTTATGCCTGACATAATTGAACAAGTCTTCTAGTTTTGACTGTGGAGATTCTGAAATCTGATTGGTTGCTTACTTGTTTGTTCGGAAGTTCTATCGATCGGGTTGGTTGTCCAGATCTTTGTCAGTTAGTTGGGTATGGTTAGGCCAGAGTTGGTTGTTTAATCGTATTGTTGTTGTCTGTCGTTTGGGTAAGTTGGTAGGATAAGTTGGTTGGGTGGTCAGTCGGTCAGTCCAGCTGGTTGGTTGGTCAGGCAAGCCAGTCCGTTGGTCAGGTCAGTTGGTTTAGCCTGTCAGAGAGCTAGTCACCTGTATAAAAAAAAGATGGATACTTAATTAACTCACATAAGTGCAATTAGTACTTTTTCTCTCTTTTTGTTATTCTTTCTCTCAGTTTTTTATCAATATGTGTGTCATTATTTCTGGGTAACTGTAAAAATCAATATATATTACGTATAGGCTGTCTAGAATTCAGCCAATGGTTTTGTATAATTTAATTTAGAAAATTTTCAAATTTTAAGATGTCAAATCTGATCAATCCATTGTTTGCAAATCTACAAAAACTCACGCAATCACTTGGAGAAGCAGTGTGTTTATTTCTGGCCCACAAAATAAAACTGAGCATATTATACTTAAGTAGTCACGAAAACAAATGCATGTGTCAACAAAAAACCCTCAAGAAAGCCTGTTTTATATTTTGTCTGAAGAAAGGAGAAAGATATAATTGTGTAGATTAACACATGGACAATGACTGCGTGTGATTTGTAATTGTAAGGTTCTTTTGACATCACAGCTGAACGATTGGGGAGAGCTTCAAAAAGACACTCTTCTGTTCTTGTCCATCAATACTGATTAGTAGCACACTCACTTTCGCAGTCCAGTGTATTGATCTGATATGTCAATAGCAAGTCCCAAGCTGAGGCATTAATAAAACTCTTTATTGAATGGCACCGTGGACCTGGGGGTGTGATAAAAGTGGTTTGAGGACAATTAATTTCCCTGATAGCGTGGAGGCAATGCTGTGACAGTGGGGGAGAATTGGAGATGGCTCTGTCCTTCACACTGTCTGATCTGCTCGCCAAACGCATCCAAGTCTAATGCTAATTTGAATGACACCAATGGAAATCTTGGCTGGCTTTCAGGGGACTTAGATTTGGGCTGGCCCCGACGACCTTCTCCACAAGAACATGGAAAACGTCTTTGCTCAATATGTCACAGTGGCTGTAATGGAGCAAGACAAGAATGACGCTGGAAATATTTCAAAACAGCAGCAGGCCATTGTGGTGAAAAGTAGAATGAGGCGAGCTACGCTTGAGAGGTGGAATATGACCTACTGAAATATGCACTTGGCAGTTTATCAACAATGAGAAAAGAACACACATAGTATTATTTTCATTTGTCTTTAGATAAGAACATTAAGAGTCATTAAGCCTTCTATATCTTTTCAAAAGCCAAACTTTTGAAAACTATTTTTTTGAAATGGGTATTAACATCCACTCTGAGAGTAGTGTGGAGTGAGTGAGCTACTCATCGTTTCATTGGATAAGAAATTGAGTCTCATGAATAGTTATGACTCATCTCCTTAGGTTTGGTGCAGTGATACATCAAAGCTTTAGAAGGACATTTAAACTCTTAACTCTTAAGGTTTGTTGAATGTCTGAAATGTTTAGAGATTTGGTCAGGATTAAAAATGTTGTAAATGCTGAGAAATACAGGGAGTTCCCTGTCCATCATGCAATATCTCGGTTGGTTCCACATTTATTCTACAGCAGGACAATGACCCCAAATAAAGCCAAAGTCATTAAGAACTATATTCAGTGTAAAGAAGAACAAGAAGTACTGGAAATGATAGAGTGCCCACATAAAAAAAACAAACACTACTTTCTTTTATATAAATAACAGTGTGCGTATAATAACTGACTTGATTTATGGGATGTTAAACATTATAGTATTATATTAAAAGAAACACCATGGCTTATTTATTTTACACATTTCATGATATTACTTTTCATTATTACTTTATTATAGAGATTTTAGAATCAGGATCTGAGTAAACTTCCAGTTTAGTTACTTTCCATCAATAATAAGAGTGTGGTAGCTACAATAATCAATTTGTAAACTCTACTATGAATAGATTAAGAATTTCTATAATTATTCAAGTGTTGTAGTACATGTTTCCATTTATGTAATAATAGTCAAAATAGTCAACATCAACTTTTAACACAAACATTACTATTTTCCAAGAAAACACAGAATCAAAGTCATGTAGTGAAAGAGAGCCAATAAAAAATAACATCAAAGCTAGATGTTAGAAATGTCCTTCCCAGGTTAGAAATGTACTTCCTGTTGCCGGATCTTGAATTGATTGTTTAATATATGTTTAACATGCTGGATTTCCTTTTTTCCTCTAAACTCCAGCCACCGCTACTTTTCGCCAGCCAGAGAAAAATCCCAAAGAGTTCATAATGTCCATTTTGACTTTTATATGGGAGGAAAGTTAGCAGAGTCACGTTGAGTACCATACACACAGATGACTGACAGGCTGCTGGCATGCGGCAGTGAAGGGAGGGGAAGGGGCTGTGTCTCTAAACACTCCTCACAGCGCTACCTTAGAAATTCTTGCAGCTCTCATTTTTGATTGCAGAAAGTGATCTGCACAGCATGCCGCACCGGTTAGCAGTAAATTGAGTGATTTTAGAGTCTGGCCTGTGCCTATGTTGAAAACAGTGACAGTATATGCATAATTAAAGCTGCAAGCAGCGATTAAAAGGCTCAAGCACCTTTGGCACCATTGCCTCTCAGTGGCCGGTTTGTTGCAATATGCACTACGACTAATCACAATAGGATATGTATAGACTTTAAGAATTGGCAGCAATAATTAGCAAAATAGGCACGTAAATAATGAAAACTGAATAACTAACTTCCTCTCGATTTTGGAAACTTGCTTTCAGTCTTACAGTCTGAAAACATGGTACTAATAGCCATTAGGTGGCGCTATGACACTTTAGGTTGCTATATCGTTTTGTTCAGAGATTGACTCTTAACATGCATGGCTAACTTGAACCTGATTGGACGTTGCATGGCTAAGTTATTAACAACTTCCTGTTACTGGCAAAACTTTGAGTTTCGACAAAGCACTTTAACATCCAATATCCCTTAAAATAAGACTAATGGAGTTTGGAAATGAACAAATAAGATCTCTAGGATGAGTTCGGTAAAGTACGACAAAAGCAAAAATTGCTATTTTTAGAGGTTTTTGCCAAATAGCCTGATGATTTTGGATAGGCAATCCATGTTACCTATATTTAAGTCTTGGTACCCCAGATGTGTTTGCTAAATTCCATATGCCTCTGACAAATTGTTAGAGTACTATAAGCTGAAAAGTTGCGCTATAGAGCCATTTTGCTACACCAACACCAAAAAAATCTTAAATTTTCAAAAGTTCTGACCTGTGTGAAAAATTCTATGACTTTGAGACCCTCAAAGTTTAGACCCTCAAAAACGCATTGAAAGTTGCAAAACAATAATCCTCTGAGTGGTTAAAATAGGGTTCTACACACCTTCGGTGGTCAAGCCCTAATAATTAAGAATTTTTTTAAGTATTACGTGACTTTCACAAACTTATGAGAGCGGCCAAACAAGCAGCAACTAAATAACGAGACACAACTCCACAAATTATCGAAATATGTGTTCAATAAAAATGAAGACTGAATTTTGTTCAGATCATGGAATAAATACGCTGATGAGTATCAAAGCTACTAAATACTGACTTTTTATACTCTTAACAAAAATGGATTCATCAAGAATGCACCAAGAGCTTTCATTGCTGATCTTAAAAAAAAAAAAAACATTTTTGTAAACTTTTTTTTTTTAGGTTTTGAGCACTGAGAAGAGATGAACTAACTATGTTTATGTTCATCCATGTGAGTGCACACTTCCTATTGATTTCAATATTGCACTCGTTCTACATTACTTTCACATTTAAACGTTGCATAGCTCTAACTTGGGTTTTCAAAAGTTTAATGAATTTTCTCAGATTTTACAAATCATCCAAACTCTTTTCTATACTCTTAGAATAAAGTAAATCTACAATCTTTAGTAAATCAACTATACAAATGTCAACATATGAATAAAATAGTTTTATTATCTTATAATACATTCTTATGTATGCACATTTAACTGTACAAATATGTTCCTCAATTCCAGATAACTGATCTTATCTAGAAAGCAGAACAAAAGGAAGCTCAAACTCTGACTGGATCTATTTTTACCAAGGCCACGAGTGCATTGGGCAGAGCAGGTGAGGTGAGTAGGGACGTAGTTTTTGGAGCCCGTACGGGAGAGTGAAACGGCCCACGTTAATCATACCGACAGCAGACACATTAACTGTGCATGAAGCCGAGTCTCTGGACATCACAACCGAGAACACACTCACCGGACAGCAGAGACCAGGCCAGCAACTCTGGGATTCACACAAACACACAGGGCCTGGAGTGCTCAGAAGACTGCCACTTTGTGCTTTTAGGAAAAATAAAATCATACCTGTGGGCAACCATTTCATACATGAATATTTAAAGCTTGAGAAAGAAAATCATATTGGTGATTTGCATCCTTTCAAAAGTCATTAGCATCCTAATTATATTTTCATTAAGTACTTTACAGGACATAAACATAATCTGCAGGATTTGAAAAGAACACCTTTAAAAAGAAAAAAGGAAATCATGTGAGAAAAGACGTATGGCTTGAAGTCACCCAGTATTTCACTAGGCGACAGACCTTTGTTTCATCAAACTGTGCATAATGTCTTTTAAACATTTTCAAAAAGGATTGAGCCTTCAAGTTTTCTGTTTCCAGGCCTTTATTTGAATTAGTATCCAATATATTGCTTTATTATGTGTGTGATGACACAGCAGAATCCACCATGAACATTGGCCGCACGGTATTGGAAGTATGTGCACATACATGCGCGTATAGAGGAGCTATCAGGATAGGTCACTTTTGTATAGTGTTTGGTCAATTTAAAATAAACATTGGCTCTGAAGAAAATCCCCAACCCCTGCCTTTAACCTATCGACAGACAAAAGCAAGAAAAAAAAGCTGGGTTTATCCTCGCTACTTCTCTATTTGCCCATGATTGTGTGTCTGTCTCTAAGCAGTTGAAAGGAATATTGCAAATATAACACCTAGGTTTCAAAAAGGTCATTTTTTTGTGTTTTCAAACAAACATAACAAGAGTAAATGATGCCACATAAACCAATCTCCATGTCTCTACTATTTAAGTAAGCTGCGGTAGAGATATGGCAAATTGGTTTCAATGGTAAACAGCCTGGTTGCTATGGAGGGGTCATTGACAATATAACATTCCTTATATCACTTTGAGTAAAATAAGCCAATCCCCATGTTTATATCTATTCCAAAGATAAGAAAGGTCAAATTGGTTGCTATAGTAAACAGTCTGGTTGCTACAGAGTGACATAATGTAATGTTCCCTATGCCACTATTAGTCATAATAAACAATCCCCATGCCTGTTTGATTTTCCAAAGTTGAGATAGAGATATGCCAAATTGGTTACTAAGGTAAATAGTTTGGATGCTATGAATGGGTCAGTGACATTATAAAATCAACTTTATTCCAAAGCTGAGAGCAAGTTCTAAAAATTTGGTTGCTAGGGTAAACAGTGTGGTTGCCAGGGAGTGGTCTGTGAATTAATATGTTTTAAGTCATTACTATAGCTGCTATGATTATTAGCTCTTTAAAGTGTGACAATAGTGTAGAAGCTTTCAACAGACCAATGATACAACCAATGTTAAAATAAACATTGAATTTAATTTAATCATGAAATATTCAGCAAATTAAGCCAAATTTCAATACAAATCACCAAATGCATTTAATTTCTTATAATTTCAATATTGTGATATTTTGCTGTATCATGATATATTATTATTATTGTGGGCAAAATATAATGATCATGTCACAAATATTTTAATCAAATGATTGATTTTATAAATAGCCATTATTTTCTACTGCAAAAATATCCTTTATCTTTGATAGTTTTCTTAATATTAAGACTTGTAAGCTTCTTTACCTCAGTCTCACTCTCCATTATTATTTCAAAACTGGCTGGATCTCTGTGACCTAGTTTAAGGGTTCTCACTTCACTGGATATAATAAAACACTAAATCTTTTCACAGCTATTCTTAATACAAACATGTTTTATAGTTGAAATTACATTTTAGTTCTTTGGGACAGAGGAAGCTAATCATTATACATGAAGCTTTACTTGGATTTAAGGCATCAGTGTCTGGTTTCTCTGCGGCTGTAATCCTGAGGTGTTTTAGCATGATGGCAGGTGGCTGTCAGGCTAATGGCAAGTTTATAATAAGCAAATGTTTCCTGATTGATGGCTCGCATGTCATTGCTCTAGACACATTACAGTCCTTCCTGTTGAAGAGACAATTCAGGAATCAGACGGAGATATCTACACTAGGAATGCATGTAGAATAAAATTTTCAACAAATATATACAAATCAACATTACTATAATATTTTTCAACAGGTCATGTTTGATAACATATTTCATTGTTTAATTCAAATAGCAAGAAGAAAGAGAACGGTGAAAGAGAAAAGCTAAACGGTGTGTTTAAGAGAAGGTATTGCAGGTATCTTTACCATGGTTTCATTGTTTGACGTTATCTGATGCAAGACTAGTATTTTCAAGTGATCTCTGGCATTTTTATCTGCTGTTTGTGTGAGTTTGTGATGTACAATGATATTTTAGCCTGTTCAAGTGCTCAGAATCCACAACAGATTTCCTGAAGGGTAAAACGCTTTGTACTTAAATAGTTCCATCAGTTGACCTCGCCCTAGCATTAGTGAGAGTGTTAAAAACATCCAGCCCTGAAATGTTCTTCAGACACTAACACAACTGAAAATTTAACTGTATCCACTCTTTCAGCACATTAGGTTTAAAAGGCAGGAAGGACAACGGATGACCACAGCATGCACTGAATATCTCCTGATTGTCTTATGGTCCATGTTATTCACGCATAATCAGTACTTTAGTTTGTGCAAATCAAGTCGAGTGGCTGAGCAATGAGAAGGGGGTGGGGCTAAAACATTATGACGTCACTATGCATTACTGTTTTCACTTTTCTTAGCAGAAGATAAAAGTTTTTTAAAAGTACTTCTAGTATTTTTTTACTGTTTTGTAGCATTATATAAGTGGTGTGTTACAAGTTTTGCTCATCAAAATATGTTGCATGTCCCTCCTCTTTTATAAATGATAATGTTAAATTAACTCATCGAATGCATTGCTTTGGATAAAAGTGGAGAGTGGATTAATGTGCAAAACAAGTTTACATTGACTAAAAAATATATATATTATATTTAATTTATTTACACTGATTTATGCCGTTTACATCTATGGCAGTTGCCTATAGGCTGGCACTATCCTTGAAAGTTATTCAGCGTACCAGGCATTAAATGTGAGAACGAAGCAAATGCATGTATATTATAATTAAAATTTTGCATTTGTATTCTAGGACTCTCTGAGCTTTCAGTCAACAGGACATTTATATCTACATCCGTTCAGCATCAACACAAGCATCCCATCAATCTCTGTAGCATACTCAAGTCTTATTTATTATCCTGTCGTTCTCTATTCTCAAACGTTCAGAAAGAGAGAGGTGTAATCTTGATGCAACATTCATCTCATGCATAGAATAACAGGGTATAAGCAATCAGAGGCACTCCAAATTCTATGTAAGTTCCCCTCCTCTGCTCTAGTCGTAGAAATTCATATGCTGAACTTTTCACACAGCTGAAAATGAATAATTCTTGGCAATATTTCCTTCTCTGAGGCTATGAAGTATTAGAAGAGCAGATCGAGGTCTATTAACAATTACAGAGCTGTCTCAACAGAGACATCATCTTTGTACGTTTTTGGCAATGTACAGTATGTGTGCTCATGACAGCGATTTACAAGAACAACAGTGCAGTATTTGTATATGGTTGTCCAATTTTCATTTCACAGCACTTTGCCACTGCATCAAAGCAGAATATGTTCAGTTTGAAAGCCTATTTGCAAATAAAGCATGATTTATGAATACTAAATCATGCTCATTTTTCTCAGTGATGCCGTTAGACGGAAAATAAAGTCTAAAGGGAAAGAATGAAAGAGCAGTGAATTATACAAAGAACAGGAAGAACTGAAAGACAGGTAGCTTGCAGCTTTTATAGCTCCTAATAAGCCCCCCAAGGCACTGGTGTCTCACAACCTCTGGCTTTTTACAAGCAGGCAGCCCAGGCACGTTTTTTATTTTTTTATTTTATGTAGACCATGTATTCAAGGTGTTTTGATAAATAAAAAAATCACAAAATATTGTAAATTAATCAGTGAAATATAAAGAATTCTGACAACATCTAAAGTTTCTATATAATTACTTTTCATAAAGTATTGTATTTATAGTTTGTGTGTTTTATGATTGAAATATAAAACTTAGACATTCCACTTATAAGATTACATTTGATAATGGTAAAATCAAACCAGGCATGAATATGGGTCTAATGTTCATTGTGCCCTAGGATAGTTGCAGTCACGGTAACCTTTAGAAGTCCTTTTTGAATGTTTTGAACAATTTTTGTTCTAATGTGTTTTTTTTGTGCCAAAATTTTGAAAAACACAACCCATCTCACAGATATTGTATTTCCAAGTGTTATCCCTTCTTTTCATCACTAGATGGCATGGATGGCAACGATTTGGGGTCTGTAAAATGAAAGACGATCATGCATTTTCTCACATTTTAATTTGCATTACCTTCTACATATATTACCTACACATTATATTTGAAATCAAAATTAAACAATAGGTGGGTCACATGCTTAATTCTGCTTAATTCAAAACAGCCGCTGTGATTGGTACATGCACCAGTGCTCACAGAGACTTCTAAGAGTTAAAAGCACATTATAAGCACCGACTGACTCTTTTACTTAAAATTTTTAATTGGTGTGTACAGGTTTTAAAGGAGCACTAACGAAAGACCGTGTCGGTTCTCTTTCCTAAATCCTTACAGAACATTGAAGTGTCTGTATAGCTTTACAGCTATACAGAAAATCAAGACAATTTCACACACAACAGAAATACAGGGATCATTAATTACATAGCCAGAAGTAGTGTAGCAATTGGAAAACGAAATGAGCGAACAGGATGCAGCGAATGATTAGCACACAATAGAAAATTTATGTAGATTTAAAAATCTCAGAGCAGGCTTGGCAAAAAAAAGACCTGACACTTTGGCGCCAAATCCTGCAGAACCTCCAGATGAAAAGTCCACCTTGACACATCTTTTTAGATTCCAGAAATCTGGTCAGGAGCTTTTAGTCCTGTAACTCTTCTACCACAAATTCCTCTGAGATGCAGCCAATTTATCTAAAACTCTGTGATCTAACCCATAGTGAAGTAGGCAAGTCAACAAATCAATATTGATAGTTTTTACCAGCAACAATCATCGATTTTAATGGTTCATTGTGGCAGACCTAGACAGGCCCTAAAACTGCTGTAGTGCATTGATTAGAGGAACTTAAAAAACACTTTAACTCTAAATGCTTGCAGCATTTCATAATCCGAGAACACTATTCTTTCCTCATTAACATATTTTAAGTACATGCCACTGCATAATAATCCCAGCACACAAACATAGTGTTATCTCACCAATTTCTAAGTGAGAGTAAAAATGTAGCAAATTCATCAGCTCTGACTGGCATCTTAATGAGGTACTGAAACATGAGCTGTGTCTCAATCCAGGTTCTAGAAACCTTCGACAGTCTAGCCTCATTCTTCTTCTTCCACTGGAGTTTTATAGCGGTTTGGCATTACCACCACCTACTGTTCTGGAGTGTCAAATGCACTTGTCAAACTCAAGTTCCTAATCTCAATTTAGTTCATTATTTACTATATTCTTCCATTTAACCTTGTATCATTTAAATATTTCTGTAACTTTGTTTGCTTTTTGCCTAACAGGTCTAGCCTCATTCTGACCCCATAGTTTTATAAACTTCTCCATCTGCTCCTTGCTTCCTACAACAAATTCCCATTGTATATTACACTGTCATAAACATGTCTTTTTCAAAGCAAGCTGTGTAGAGAAAGGTTGGTGATGAGGACAGACAATTGCAGGAAATGCAGTATTTCTTTGTTGAGCACAAGGGCACCCCGATGTGTCTTTTTTGCAGAAAATATAAAGAGATTTGAAAACATCGTAGAACACCCAATTTATAAATCCATGAGGAGAAAGTATCTGACTGGACGAGATCTGAAAGAAATCCATGCTAACCCAAAATGGTTAATTCGTTTTTTTAAACCAAAGTCAGTCTTGTGCTGGGAATTATAACTTAGATTGGAATTGTTTTGTAAGTTTAAAAACACATTTTAATGAGCTTTTGATTTGAAATGTTAACAAAGTTCTAAAATAGAGGTCAGATATCAAAATGGAATTTTTATAAAATGATTTTATTGTGGAAAACTTAATGCGGCCGTGCCTCAACCAGATTCTGCTTCTAGCGGTCCATGAGTTAATTGAGTTTGAGACCCCTGCACTGGAGTGTACATTTCTACAATTTGTTATTAAAAAGCAATCCAGTACATTTTCACCATAAATACACAGTATATGTATATCTATCCATGTCATAATCTTTCTACCAGTGATTTGAGGATTTTTTGGGACACAGAGAATTCAATTGGTGGAGGTCACTAAGTTTTGTTTTGCTCTGCCTGTACAAAAGAAGAGTTCAAGCTCTCTGCAAACACAATTTCGATGTCGTAACTGACAGCAAACTCAGACGTGACACCCATGTGCATTCCGGTGACCCGAGGCGATCTTTGGGTCCAGGTGAACTCACGTGAACTTGCGGTGCCTCAACTTTCTGTTTGTGTATTTTCTCAGAGTGTGCAGTGTCAGGGGTTCAGCTAAATGCATGTCGGGAGAGAGAAGGGCCATGTTTCTGAACATCTCCAGTCAAGTGTGACCATTGATTTGATGCTCATTGTTGTGGCTGAATCTGCCCTTTAAGCTGATAAGAGCCATGTTGTTTGATGCCAGAGGAGGAAGTGGCGTCTATTCGTTGTTGCTTTCTGCTTTCTTAAAGAAAGGATGAGTGTGATTGATAATCCAAACTAATCCTGATTTTTCTGAGCGATTTCATTGATCCTTCTAAACATGGACATGTGGACTATATCTATTTACAAGTTTGTTCCCTGGCATAAGATGTGTTATATAAAGAGGTCTTCTATTATATTTTATTATTACTTTGTATTGTTCAAGGAGGTAAAATTGCATATTAAGAAAATAGAGATTTCCTGCTGGTTCTCACAGAGATTCTGTTCTCTGCTCACTGATTGGCTAGATATTTGCATATTTTTGAGCTTCTGTCAGTCATTCTATACAAAGCAGTGAGCATGAGCAAAAAAAAATAACCTTCAAGGATGGAGAAAAATGATAAAAAGCTGCAAAAAACCTTGCAGAATTGCAAAATCTTATAAGAGCCTTTTGACAAATTTTAATCACTCAATGTTAATACAAAATCCAATTTTTTAGCAGTCATACAATTTCTACATTAGTGTATACAAGCAAGAGATACAATATGTTAAATTAGTAGTTTTAGAGCAGATGGTGCACTATTCTCTTCCACAGGAAATCAAGAACAGGAAGAATGTGATACACATTCTTGTGATACAATTAGGCCTGGAAAATCAAACCAGAAAATGTAGTTTCAGACTCTTTACATCATACACACCTACATCTGTAATACATAAAGCCAAAAATATAGTTTACAGTAAACAAAATAAAAGCTATCTTCCTATACTTTCACCATTCTCATTAAATTTTTGTGATATTTGTATAACAAACTTCAAGAGGAGTTTTCAGGGCTTGCTGCCAACACCATCTACCATCGTAAATAGTACAAGCATATTTAAACCTAACCATCATATCATCCAATGTCTTTTTCCTAACCCTCTTTCCACTCCGAATCTTCACTCAGGGGGATCTTGATCTGTTACAAGAAAACTTGCCCAGTACGGTCGTACTTCCCACTCGTTACTAGGCAGGTCCAGATAATGAACTCGTGATTTTGTATTTTGGTTGAAATGACTAGGTTAGAGTTGTGTACATTGTACAGCCGGACCCAGGCTCCAACATGTGAAGAGGCCATGGGTTTGCACAGGTAGGAAATAAAAACGACTTTTACTAAGACAGAAAATAAGAGGTAACTCAAAGAAGCTGTTTCAATAAAGTTTTTATTCTTTGTCATAAATGTTTTTGTCATAAAAGTTGTCATAAATGACAGTGCTAGAGGGCACAAACTTTTATTTTAAAAGTAGGTAGAAAAGAGATGCTGCTTTTAGGGTATCTGCTATTTAGCTATTTCTCTACTCAACATTCTAAAAAGCACTTTTATAACAGATCCTTGCGGCTGTGATTTGTTTTGGTTTTATTTTATTCTTTGGTAGTTTTAGGGGTGCGTCATGGAGCCACTGTGATATATATATACTATATATATACACATATATATATGGTCTAGGAGCATCATATGTGAATGACACATCAATGAGAAACATTCATTCATTCATTTTCCAACCCGCTTATTCCCTTTTTGGGGTCAAGGGGTCTGCCGCTGCCTATCTCCAGCTCACATTGGGCAAGAGGTGGGGGTACACCCTGGACAGGTCGCCAGTCCGTCGCAGGGCAACACACAATCACACCTAAGGTGAATTTTGATTAATCAGTTAACCTGCTGCTTTTGGGATTGTGGGGGAAAGCAGATTACCTGAAGAAAACCCACGAAAGCAAGAGGAGAACATGCAAACTCCTTCCAGCAAGGTCACTGGCGAGCCTCGAACCTACACTAATGCATATCAGATGTGTTCCTAGCTTCATGGCTAACTTTCACAATGTGGTTTATTTTACATGGGGACTTTTAACATTGAATCAGATTCAGATAATTGCGTTTGTAATGGTTATGTTTACAATTCATCTGTATGGAATTTGTTAGATATTGAGATGCATGTTGTGTCCCAGACACAAAAATTGCGATGTGTATCGTATTCTGAACCAGAAACAACGCAACAACTGTAGTAGTTTTATTTGTATAAAAAGATAAGCTAGAAATTGAGTTTTCATTTGGTTCTCATTTAGGCTAAAATAACTGAGATATGTTGACCCACTGAAAGGTTGTAATTACTTAAAATGACAATATTTTTCTTATTATTATTATTATTAGGGGCCAAGCAGCAAAGCTGCGAAGGCACCTATTGTGTTTGTTCCGTTTCTTCCTATTATTATTCTTCCCTCTTCTTCTTCTTCTTCTTCTTCTTCTTCTTCTTCTTCTTCTTCTTCTTCCTCTTCCGCCGCAAAGTCAATGACAGCCCTATGAACCGCTTGAGGAAAAGTTATGAAATTTGGCCCACTCACTGCCAAGCCTCTGACCTATAAGCTGACCAAATTTGAAGTCTCCAAACCAAACCATCTAGCGCCACCAATAGGCCAAAGTTACACCTACGTTTATGCTAATAACTTTTGAACCGTAAGTCGAATAAACAAAATTCCACTTCTCACTGATTCCTTTGCTCAAAACGAATCGACCTGACCCTATGACGTCATTTTCCGTCATGCAAATTTTTCCGCCATTTTTAATTTTTTGAAAAACCTACTTTTACTAACTCCTCCATGGCCGTTTGTCCAAACTTCACGAAATTCGCTCCATATCATCTACTGACTATGCTAAACAAAAGTTATTTCTTGGATTTTTGAATCGTCAAACCGTTATCGAATTATTCACGAATGATCCTTACGCAAAACTCGCAAAAATGATTGTAAGGCTATAACTTCGCAACGCTTTAGCCTATGTACACCAAACTTTGTCTATGTTGTAACACCTATAATTTGAGGCTGCATGCAGTGTTTCGTCGCTCTGCCCCCTAGTGGTCCGGAGATATAAAAAAATTGGCAATTTGGCCTGTATTTCCCAAACCGTTTGTCCAAAATTCATAAAATTGGTATCACCGCGTTTGGAGCATCAAGCCGAGTCGAACCATGTCCATTTTTACTGTGTCGGCCATTTTGGGCGTCGGCCATTTTGAATTATGCCAAAAAATGCTGTATTTCAAACATGCTTTACTTTAAAATTTTGAAAGTTGTTGTGCATGTTAGACACCATGCCCTGAAGGGACTCAACAAATTTTACGCCAGCGCCACCTTGTGGCCAAAAGATAAAAAAGGTTTTAGAAAAATGCTAATAACTTTTGCTAGTTTAGCTTATTGTCAAAAATCTCATCCAGTTTTGTTGCTTAGGTCGAGCTGAAAACATAGATATAAAATTTATCATAATTGATTGAACTTCCTGTCTGCCATGTTGAATTGACTGAAAACCTTACTTTTTCTAACTCCACCCAGACTGTTTGTCAGATTCTCACCCAATTTGAATCGGAACATCCTTAGACCTTGCTGGCACAAAGTTATTCGTAGCGTGTTGATTGCTTTTACAGTTTTCAATAAAAGCCATGAAGATTGTGATGCTGTCGGGTGAAGTGGTTTCCGAAGCTGTATCTCTGCAATCGTTTGCCATATTGACACAAAATTTCTTGTGAGTCATCAGTGCCAAAGGCTGACCCCAAAACAAAAGTTACTAAGAGCGCCACCTAATGGTCAAAATTCATAAAATTTTGAATAGTGCTCGATTTCGATTTTTTGAGTCGATTTCATGTCTTTGGTTTACATTTTGATGGTGCTTCTGCTCACGTTTTGCCCACTGGATGCTTGGCCCCGCATTACTGCTTGCAGTTATATTTATTATTATTATTATTATTATTATTATTATTATTATTATTATTATTATTATTATTATTATTATTATTATTATTAGCTGTGGTATACCACTAGCAAAACTAACATGTATGTGTTTGAACTGTAATAAAAATAGACTAAAAGCTCAAACCAGGAAAATGCTTGTTTTCTGTCTATTTTTCTACAAACTTGACTTTATTTGAACAGTTTTTAGTTTTAAAAAGTAATAAACTTTGTATGAACAGGTTTTAGCTTCATATGAGGTAAAAAAAATAATTTGCTAGGCACAATAACTGGCCTTTTATTCTTTTTTATAATGCCACAAACATTGTTTATTAACCTTATCTATATCTGTGTCTGCATCCAACACAGATGCACACATGAAACTACATGTTTGCAAATCTCTTGCTGACAGCACAAATATGTTTTCAGGTGCAAAGAAACAAAACACCAACACTGTATCAGCAAAAAAGAGCAGCAGGAGAGGTCCTTCACACACAGAGAGAATCTCTCAACGTTCTGTGTTCAGTCTATTTAGCAAACTCCCATTAAGAGTTTGAGAAATGCATCCATTTTTCTGCATAATAGCGTGAGATCATATCTATTGCTCCATATCTAATTAAAGAGCAGTCGCAGATGAGCTCACATCCAGATATCATCTTCTCAATTACCAAACGTCGACGATCAAAGAACTGCTTGTGAAGTTTACAGCGAATGTGTACATGAATGGATTAGAAAGTCAGACAGAGGCATTTTAATATCATTTGCAAAAGGCTTTCAAAAACCTAACATTATTGATTTTAACCAGAATGATTCCTATATTCTTTGCAGAGAAACTTTCTAAGAAGGGATAATCCCTGAAGTACAAGACCTGTGATATGGCTTGTGTTTTTCAAAGTTCTGGCACAAAAATCACAATGGCACAAAAAAAAGCATTGAACAATGTATAAAGTTTAGAAGAGGTTTGCCTATTTTTTTTGTTATTCTTTTCACATTGACAAAATGTACTACTTGGAATTGTATTTGTTGTACAATTTTAGTTTTGGAATTATTTCAAAATAAAGAAACTGGAATTGTGCTAAGAAATGAATCAAGCATTGCCACAAAAAAACTGTTTTAAAGAAAATTTTTAGAGAAAAATAACATAAAAAACAAATATCACATACTTTTTACCATAAATATTTACTTAAAGCGCCAAAGTGACATATGTCAAACCAATTTTACTTTTTACTAAATGAATATGAGCCTATGGAATAAGTTATGTAAGAATTAGAATCCTTGCACGGTCTAATCTTACATTTAGAATCTTTTTTAAATGGGATAGCTCTGTTGTGTCTGCCAACTTGGAAATGTTGGTGTGTGAACACACGACTTGTCACATGTGAAACCAGGACGTTCAGTAGGTGTCACTTGGGGCCTTAATACATTAAAATGTAGGAGAATGGAGCTGAATAAGGGACTTTGCAGAACACGTGTCACCATGGCTTCTCATGGTTAATATACTTTAGTTAACTTTTATTTAAAATGATTATAGGATTTTCGTGCTGTACCTCTGTATTTAAACCTTTAAATTTGATAAAAAAAGGAAGGCTTCTTTAAAACATACTGCTTTACAATAAAATGAAACGAAACAACATACCTGGTTTCATAACACAGGGTGAAGTGAAACGATTTCACGTTGAAAGCTGGAGGATCAAATGTTCACATTGACACCTACATATAAAAATATATGATCACAAACCAGCGAGTGTCTCACAAGAATACAGTATGCAATTTTTAGGCTTCCCGGAATACACACAAACATGAAAATCAATACATCTAAAAATATTTAGAGCTGGATCAATGGGAAAGATCGTTCTCATTCCATTGTGGACAAAGAAAAAGGCTGTGCTTTTCCTAAGTATTGAACAGTGTACACTGTAATTCATATTTGATCAAGCTCAACTAGATTTATTAGCTGTTTAAGAGTGAGCTTATTCAGGTTAACGTATGCAGACATCAAAATGATGATCACTGTTAAAAAGGTTAATAAAAAAATAACTGACCTATTGCACGAATATTAGTATTTGCAAATAGTTACTCACCTCATGCAAAAATATTTGGAACACAGTTCAATTACAGTTGTTTTATCACCATTGCTTTCTGAAGAGGGTTTGTTTCATTTTTGGGGGAAATAATATAAATGATGGTACAATGCATGTCTTCCTCAATCATTACTTTTCAAAGTTAAAAATGCATGTAAGAACCATGCAGTTCGGGAAATGACAAGCTTATGACCAATCATGTGCAGTGCCTCAAGCCACCAGATTGAAGAGGTCAAATACATGAGATTTTTAATCACTCAATATGAAGCAAATTTAAAAAAATTTCAGACGTCTGTATTTTTACTATACAGCAGATTAGAGAGCACCATGATAATGATTTCGAGCTGAAGAGGAAGCTGCCATTGACAGGTGCACATGAGACTTCTTGTTAAGGATAGAACCGTCTTGTTTCCAGAGCTCCGCCTCAAGTCTGACTTGCACACACCCCTCTCACAAGCAGCCTGTTATATACTTAATTTATTTATTTAGTGATTATAAACAAGAATTTGTAAGAGACGTCTCTGAATTTGATTGTTGAATCGTCTTTCAATTTCATTTTACAGACCCCAATCGGTGTCATCAGTGCTATCTAGTGGTGAAAAGAACTATTGGAAGTACAACATCTGTGATGTGTCTTGTGTTTTTCAAAGTTCTGATACAAAAAAGCCCAAAGAAGCAAAAAGTGCTTGCAAGAGTGTCTCAGGTTTAGCAAAGGTTTGCCTGTTTTTATTTTATACTATTTTCCCATTGTTTTGACCTTGTCTTTGCTTTTCAGGGGATTTATGATTTTTATTTTGTCTCAACACTTTTAATTTTTGTTAGAAAACATAAAAACTGTTTGTTCTAATTTGTTTACAAAATAGTTTATTTTTTGTACATTTTCAGGTTTTTGTGAAATTACTGTGTAATGTAATAAAGGAATATTTGTTAAAAAAGAAGTTGGTACTAAAAAAAAGATATCAGGCATTGCCACAAAGTACATTTAAAGGTAATTTAATAGAGTAAATGGACTTCTAAGGGTTACAATATTCTTTTACAGAGCTTCAAGTGGTTTAAAAACTTAAATAAATCATACATTACATTTAAATTATTCCCAAAAATGTAATACGAAAGTCAATGCCAGACAATCTAGTTTTGCTTTTAATGTTTGGATCAGAAGAGGGCAAGTAAATGATCACATAGCTTTCATTGGGAGATCTTCCCTTTTAAACGGTTTGTGTTGCTGGTGTTTGAAATGTGTTTTCCAGTGATTTTTACAGCAGTCGCAGTTGAGCCACTTGATGTTTTGACCTCTCCTCACCTCTCTCAGGTGTCTATTACTGCTTAACACAGCAATCCAGCATCAAAGGCCATGCGTCTGGGGAAAGAGATTGGAAAAAGAGCTAATGTGTTTGGGATTAACGAATCCTGAGTTAACAGTTCAGCTACTGAGGGCCAAACTGTATTACAGAGGTGTGCAGTAAAGCTCTGTACCTTCTGTAGAGGGGAAAGGGATAGTGCACACCAAAATAAAAATATATAGTACATTGACAAGGGAGGTAAAAAAATCACTAAAGGTGATTTATCACAATAAATCACTATATATATATTACAATGGTCATTTTAATTCAGGCTTTATTCATAAAGAGCTGTCTATAAGTGTTGGACGTTGTACAAGTCTCACACAGTAAACAATGCACAATATACACTATACACAGTTAAAAAGATTAGACCTATGTAATGAAATAGAGATAAAAGCAGAAACGTATTGCCACCATAAACAGATGAAAAGAGATGTATATAGTGTGACTGCTCTTAGGCAAACCTTTCCCTAAATGTGAGATTTTAATCTTTACTTAAAAATAAACATAGCTGTGACAGCCCTCAGCTCTAGCTGAAGCTATACGACCACACCTATGTAACATTAACTGGTGGATTGAAGTTATAAGCCGATAAGAGTTCTCCATTACAGTAAACACATTCTATGTAGGCCTTCAAAATTAGATTTCTATCTGGGATTCTATAAGAGTTTAAGTTGTACAGGTGTCATGACTCCAACTTGATCCGTCCCATCAGGCAGCGCGATCTCGAATGTGTTATGACAACATGTAATCTATCGTCTAACATGGATTGTTTACAGTTTAGAGACAGAGATATTGCAAATGCTATTATTTGAAAGCATTGTTTGCATTTGCCCAAGCAGAGCTCAGTTGTGGGCCCAAGCAGTTGGCTTGCCAGATTCTGCTCAGACACCTGGAAAGTGTGCCTGTAAGCAGTTTTTCCTGGAAAAAAAAATTCTGTGTCCACTGAATTCACTCCCATCGTGTATCTGTGTAAGAAAGAGCTGTGTAAAAGAACCCTGATTAAACAGATTTATGACCCATTGAGATATTAAAGATAACAAAACATGAAATGGATGAAACTCCATCCAATCTTTAGCCTCTCCCCCTGTATTCACATTTCTAATAAAGTTAAGATTGAACCACTGAATCCAACAATGTAATGATTTTTTGCTCAAGTCTAATTATTCTAAATATTTTTAGATTTTTTTTTTCCTTTAGTTAACATTTTAGAAACATTATTTTAAAGCCCCTCACCACAACAGCAACAATGTGTCTGTCAAACACACAGTTTTTGCGCTCCTTCCCAAAGGGCAGTTTAAAAAGGTATGTTTTAGATTAGATTTAAGAGGGCCCAAATCAGATATAGCTCTGACTTCTCAGGGAAGGGAATAGATTTATGATCACCAATGATTTAAGTAAAGAAAGCTGTTGACCAGACAGATGTTCAGTTTGTCGCAACCAGATGCTCAGTTATGTTCACAATTATATGGTTGTACCCATAATCTTTTCTATCATCAGGTATATACACCACCATTCCTCCTGAGGTATAGGCTTCTATGTGTAAATAAATAGTTGAAATATGACTATTTATAATAAATAGTAAAGAAAAAAAGGTTCCCTTTTCTCCTTTCATGTTATGCCTGACCTAGACTGAGCATAACATAATATAAAATGCAAATATCATGGGACCCAGGACCAAGCCTTGTGGGACTCCACAGTAAACAGGGACTGCAGATGATATACAATCATCCCACTGCACAGGAACAAAACAACCTTCCCATAAAGTATGAGCAAAACCTCTTGAGTGTGGCACCACCCAAGAGTCCCACATGCTCCAACCATCTCAGGAGCGTCTCATGATTAATGGTGTCGAAGGCTGCAGTGAGATCCATCAACGCCAAAAATGGTGCTCTCCGCAAATTCTAATATCTTAACCATAATCTAAGTATAAAGAAAAGTTTACGTTTATGCAAATATATCAAGGTTAAAAATTAACAGAAGAATATTTATATTTCACTGTAAATGTCCCCATGGGTGAGACGGTCCGTTATATTATTGGATGAGCAATACTTGCAGAGCATGTTAAATTTTAAAGGCTTATTAAAACTGTGAATAATAAAATTAAAATATGAATGAAATGAAAGGACATGAAGAGTACATACGGGATGAGAATGACCGTCCTCAGGCAAGCAGGGCGTATGGCTCATTGGTTCATGCCTCACACACCCGCACACATGGGTAAAACTGACCAGTTAATTGTCTGTTTATCAATTCAGGAGGATCAGTGGAGGGCAAGGCCTCCAGTTGCCCTCTGTCTCTTTCCCTCTATTTTCTCTTACACTTTTCTCTCTCTTTTTGTACATCCTGTCTGTTCCTTGGCTGCTTATCTCTCTCTGCTGCATGGGTTATCTGTGTTATCTCGCTGAAATTATTGCTGACACCAGAAATCTTCAAGAGCAATGCTAAAGGGCCAGGTCACCCTAAAATAAATGTTCTGCCATCACTTTCAGGTCCTTGTTCTGTTCCGAACATCTATGACTTTTGTTTATGGATGATGTACATAATTTTTTGGTCTCTAATTTCTTGTCCATTAACTTTTTTCTTCTCTTAAAACATTTCAATTTTAAATTAAAGCTGCAAGCATCGATTAAAACAGTTTGCTATATAGATGTGTTTTGTTCAGAAATAGATTCCCTCTTGACACACCTGGCACGTTTGATCCCGATCAGACATTGTACTGCCAAGTTATAACAACTTCCAGCTTCCTGCAAACATAGAAATTCAGCAGACCCCCAAAATAAAATGTCCCACGAGTTCATAAAAGCTTTGCAATCCCAGAGTTTTGGAAACTAAAACTAAAATAACTTTTATAATTGTATAACTATGAAATTTTAATTATAACTGACACTGTAGACTGCTTTATAGATTATTAACAACTTCGACTTTTGATTTTTTGTGTTTTTTTTGTTTTGGCACAAAAGAGCCATTTTGCCACACTTTTCAAACCGCAATAAGTCGTAAATTTTCATCACTTATGATGTGTGTGAGAAATTAGTTGACTTTTCAACTACTTTAAGGGCCTCAAAAATGCATCAAAAATCATGAAACTATATGACTCTGAACAACTCCAATAGGGTTCTATGCACCTTCGGATTAAAAAAAAACATGACTTCAATTTAAAGGGTATTTTATAAAAAAATGTGACTTTGAATATTTATGTTGTCATGTATTAGTAACGTGGTGTTTCAAGTATCCAAATATTTTATAGAAAAGTTATTCCATAGAAACTTTTTTCTATGGAATATTAATATTAGATATTAAGAAAACAGTGTTTGTACAAAGAAAAGAGACGTCTGTGTCTTCTTTTTAAAACTTCAAAATAAGTAAATAAATCTAACAGAAACAGCCCGCTGCACACTCAACGCTTCCTCCTCTCTCCCCAATGAAAACCCCATAGATTTACTCATAGAAAACAGGATTTCTAATTGCTATAATTAATATTGTAATGATTTAATTATTCTTTTGATTAATTTGTTACGACTAACTGACTGGATTAATTCAAGGGCTCTCTGCCTATTAGAGAGCGAGAGAAAGAAATGAACAAGAGAGTGTTGGTTGCTTGCTGATTAGCTGAACACATCACTGGCTTTAGAGAGACAAAAATAACTTAAGTTCTGGAAACTTTCAACAGAACAGCGAGTGAACCTGAATAAAAATGAGTGTTTTAAATGATAAAGGGGGCAAATACTCTCTCTTCCATGTTTTTTGTGGCCTATTTTAGGAATCTGTGCTCTGCATTTATCCCATCTAAGTGCTTACACACAGGGAGCAGTGGGCAGCCATAGGTCCAGCAGCAGGGAAACAATCAGGAAAGCTGGTGCTTTGCTCAGTTGTGGTTGTCAAATGTGGAATAGAGTAAGTTTTGATATAGAGTAAGTTTCACTCCACCTTCAAATCCGAGTGGAGATTGGGATCAACCTGATATCAATCTCCTTATTAGGCTACAACCGCTGGTTGTATTTCTGCTGGTCTCTCATCAGCCGCCAACATTCCTTTCTTGTGTATTTCACTCACAAAGTAAGAAATACAGAGCTGAATTGTAGCATTATGATTAGCCTAAATCTCGATTAAATACTAATACGAACTCATAAGAATCAATGTGATCATTGATTTGACTTCCAATTTTAAAACAAAAGATTTGCTTTATCATTTATCAAAACACTGAATCATTAGAAGACGTACATCTTCCTCATGAAGTTTCTTAGTTTTTCAAAGCTTATACCTATGAAGTCGTGGAATAGCTTGTGTAAATACCTGCTGAAAGATGGCATTTTAGCATGATTACCAGCGTGATGGAGAGTCGCTGAGCGTAATGGAGGATTAATTATGGGACTTCAGCATGGATGCTTCAGAGTGCGTGTCCTAGCATCTGTTGCTGAGAAGAGCTAATCTAGAAATGAGGGTGGATTTGGTAGAGAGGTTTGCTCTCATCTGTCAGATCGCAACCGTGTGAACGGATTCTTAAACCAAGGTGCTTTGTGAAAGGCAAAGCTCACCCAAAAATTTTAGTTCTCTAATTTTTAATGTTTAGCCTATAATTTATTCATTGTTTAGTTCTGTCTTTCAAAGATATTTCAGAAGCAAGTACTTCAGAGAGAGCAGAAACGTCAATATAAAGAATGTCAAGGTTCAGTAGTACATTTCTTATTTCTGAGCTTTTGGGTATATTAGAGGTATAAAGATACACCTTCACTCAAAGTGCACTGAAGAATGAATGAAGTATATCATGATATTAAACATCATAAACATCAAAATTAATATTGATCCTATATAAGCTTTACAAGACATTGGTTACCATTTATTGATGAGTTTCATAAAAATAAGAAATGTTATCAAATAAGTAAGTCAGGGTCTGGTCTGATGTTTTAAAGCATGTCATTTTATCTACACTCCTCATGGGACCATATGTTCATGTAGGTGAAGGAATTGCATGTAACTCTAACGAGAACCGAGAGTCAACTTGGTACAGTTATCCAGTGTAAACTAAAATAATGTGCAAATAAAAAATGAAACAGTCACAGTCACAAATCAAACAAGATGCTAAAAAGTACATGACAAAACAAAATATAATTCTACTGTAGAACAAAAGTCAACAGTAAATGGTGCTAAGAGTTTCTAGATCTGAATTTAGATTTGCACAAATCTCCAGATGCTTCTCAGCAGGGAGCTCTTCGTCTGGGTCAAGGAAATATTGGTGCAATGATGCTCCCTGCCTGAAGATGGTATTTGCAGTACAACAGATGCACTCCGTGCCACATGGGAATCAGGAAAAAAGAAGACTACGACAGTGAAGAAATCAAAGAACACGTTACATGTTATCACCTAATCACAGAGAGCTGTCGCGAAGACGCTGCGAAATTGAAGGATGAGTGAAAACAAGCGGCTCTTTTTTGTCCTACTCATGTCATCAAAAGAGACAACTTTCATTGGTTGTTCACCTTGCGAATAACGGATCTGATATGGTAATCCGAAACTCTTTATCGCTGGCACCACTTGTTAAGTCAGATGTGTGAGCTCCAGATGGTTTTCGATCGAGGCATGTTGTCACAAGAAACTTCAGATCAAATATTTGGATCAGTGTGTAGAGGCCTTTTGCTGGCCTGGAGGAAGAAGCTCTGAAATCTGAGTGCCCCTTTTTTTCACTCTGGAGATGTACGGTTCTTGGAGGGGAAGAAGTAACTTTGGGTAAGACATGTTGGGGCATGCCAAGATAAGCAATACATCAATTTATTTACTGGTGGTCAATGTTAACAGTCGGAGAACATAACAATTTCTAAAAGCATGAGCTCTGAGTCCTTCCAGGGGGGGCCTCACGTTGATTTAAAACAGTTACTGGCAGAAAGGATTCAATGCTGGTAATCTATGATTATAATTCAGTCCACATGTCATCTCACCAGCATACACCAGATTATCACATTTCAGAGCAGAGTCTAAGACAAAAGTAGCTCAAGTCTGTGGAGAATACAGAGTGAAGGAGAATTGATTAGCTTGCTATGCTAACCATCAAAACAACATAACCAGAGACATATGTCAGTCAATAAAAATCAGATCACCCAGCTGTACAATATCAATCAACTGGATCATAAATATTCCAAAAGCATGACCTGCATATTAAGAAGATGGAAACAAACAAAGGCACTATTTATTTAGTATGAAAACGAGTCACTGAGATTCTTGGAGGCCCAGAAGGGAATCTGGAGTAGGTTAAGAATTTGGGAAATGAATGGATTGTTGTCTTTTTGGAGTTGTATAAAAGGTCAATTTGAACATCTCAGATTTGGTCCAGAAGTCTTTTTCTTCTTCTTTTTTATCTGTTTTGTTCTTGACTTCCTCTACGGAATCTTATCTTACTGTTTTTGTTTACATATTTATACCCTGTTCTGGTTTTTGTTGTGTTCTACCAAATTTCTCCTTTCTCTTCCTGGACTACTTCTCTTTCAGAGTCTTCCCTTTCTTTGATCTGGCACTTATATTTTCATTTCTCTACCAGTGCGCTGTGTCGCCTTTTTAAACCAAGTTCTCTGTCACACAGGTCATTCATTAACCAGGATCCCTATAAAATATAACATTATAATAATCCTATTCCTTCATAACCCTCGTAAGAGGTTTGTTATGTTGATAGGTTCAAGGAGTTCCACTTACAGCATCTTCAGAGAAAAATGCACTGCTCCTATCCACTGCAAGAGGCTCAGCTTGACATAGACTAGTTTCAGATTCAATCTCATCAGCTAATCAGAACTGTATGATTCAGGCTGTGTGACATCTGGAAGGAGAAAAGGTGTTGTACAAAATTAGTTTGTTCCTTGATAAGAAACAGGAAGACGTATCTGTTTTAGTATAGATCCGGGAGTTTCTCCGTATCTCGGGTTACATGTATGTATACCTGGAAAGCAAGCGTGGAGCCAGGAGCACAAAGTTACTGTGGTGAGTCAGCAGGTGTGAACTGTAGATCTGATAATTGGGGAAGATGCAGGGAGGAATCTTTTAAGGGTGAGTGGGAGATGGCTTTAATAGGATTGTTGCTTTGTGAAGTGGGAGGTGAGTAATTGTTGATCCGGGACTCGCTGTGTCTCTCTACTTCCTAAAAATGTTTAAACTGAAACATGCAACAATGGCTGCACTGGCTCCTGGACCGCTTCAGTGTGGATTTTAAAATTTTAACCCGCACTTAAAAATCAATCCATCGTCTGGGCACTGAAGACTTGTCTTCTCTTTTAAGCACTTACACCCCAAGTCGTATGCTCCCCTCCTCACAGTCTATGCTTCTGTCTGTACCTCGCACTCCCACAAAAACTTTATTTTTTTTACATTTTATTCTTTATTACTTTTAACCATGGCGTTATTTACCTAATGTATCAGATTTTATCTGTTTTATTCTCTTTACCTCTATTTTCATGTACTTTTGTCAATTGTTTGAATTTGTCTGTACAGCGCTTCCTGAAATCAGTTTGAATTTATTTATTTTACTTATTTTTTTTTATTTGCCATGATTTTGGGGATGTGCAATTTGTATAAGATGTTTGAAAGATTTTGATTTGTCAATTTAACATTTCATTCCATTGTTGATGGTTGCAGTAAGTGGCATAAATAGTAAAGCCACAGAGTTGAATCAGACTGAGAGCATTGTGAGTTTTGATTTTATAGAAACGTTCTAATGTTGATCCTCATTGACTATTCTGAAGCTGTGTTGGTTTTGTTGTTATTTGCTGCAGTTTACTTATTTATTCTTGTACCCCAGGGACAACCCCCAAGTGCCCTTTTAGACCATGATTTATACAAGACAGACATTGTCCTTGCAATCCTGGCAGATAGTTTAACAAAATTGAATGAGATCAAATTTAATGCAACCTCCATTGGGGTTGGCCACATTATTTTGAAGTGCTTCATTACAATGGAAGAGAAGCCTGGGTATCTTCATTTGGGACACTGGAGACCTCAATTCATCACATTCAATAAAAAACTGGAGCACTGCCACAGCACATGGAGGAACTGTAACAGGTACAAACAGAAGCACCCACTCTCCTATTGATTGCTTTTATTTGAGAAACAATGCTGAGGAAATTACACATGTAAGTAACAGCCTCTGTGAAAATGTATGTTTCACAAGGCTTTTAGTAAACATTATCAATTACAAACATCACAATCACTGTCAATAAATCACCATTGTTTATGTGCTAGAACAAGAATAAGTTCATTAAACACCCTTGTCAAGCTACAGTAAACGACAAAAAGCTTTACTTTTAAAGGTATAGGTTCATCAATTATTACAACTCTGTAAATAATTGCTCACCTGTTTGTTTTTTGCTGTTGTGCTTTCAGGAAATAATTCAATTGTCAGAAAAATTGTTTAATAATGATTACAACAGTTAGGCAGATAAAAAAATTGATTTACATCCTGTTTGTTGTATAGATAGACAGTAAAAATTTGGCCAATGTAATATCACCTCCCATCAATGGGTCATTTGAGGCCAAAATGATGTTTTTATGAAGTAGATAGCTGAAATGTAACGGAAATATTGAACTTGAAATATTGACAACAGATCAGACTGGTTTATGGTGTAACCTTACATCAGAAAGAGGGAAGCCCTTATCTAAGGGAAGTCCCTCCAAACCTGGAAAATTAGCATTTTTCATAACAACGGTGAACTTTTCAACAACATGAATTAAACAAAGCAACTTTACCACTTTGGATCTCAACAGATTTTCAAAGGGCATGAGCAAACCTGTAAATGAAAAGTGAGGGAGGCATAAAACAGAGCAACTCAGACCCCACCACTTACCTAAGATAAGAAACAATGAAATAAGACGAAAGACAGACACCCTCGCTAAAACCATCACCTAGTGAAATAAACTGTAAGGCTATTAAGAATGGTGTAAGAAACTGTGAGATAGAAACAATGGAGCTCAAAACAACACTACTAACACTAAATTCTTAGTGCCTGACTGATATCAAATGGAGAAGCTAAAGAACTGGCACTGATGAACCTGCCTGGCCTTGAGTTGGTTAGACTTATAACACTCTCCATCCTGTTGATCCAGTTCACACTATAGGACTGCAATTCCCTCGAGCCAATGGCACCACTTGGTGAGTGCCCGCCTAACAGCAAGCTGCTGTCTGTTTTCTATACCAAAGTTATGCTCTGAATGGGCAATAAAATGTACCTTTCGAAATCTTTTTCCAGTCTATTGCTAATTTTGTACTGGATTTATGTAATGTCACGACTTGACTTGGCATGTCATTTACAAGACGCACCACTCTCTTATTCTAGTTCCACTTGGTGACAATATAGTGAATATGCCATCTGTTGTGAAAATCTTTGCACTTCATTGCACCGTTGATCTCTTGCTGGACACAGTCTTCTACAAAACAAAGGGAAGTCTGCAAAAGGGTGCCAAGTTGAGCCATGGGGTTACAAAACAGGTCAGGTATAAAAGGAGCATGTGGTCTTTACTTATCAGATGTTATGTTATTTTTCTTTGTGTGTTTTCTCTTTTAACAATTCATTGATCTCTGCTGTTTACCTCATTGAACATTGTGCGCGCATAACCAACTTCATCCAAAACAAATGTAAATACAACTTTATCAATCAGTTCATGCAGTTCCATGTGTCATAATACATTTAAAAAACAGTGATTTAACAAACTAGTTGTTAACGTGCTACAGAGCATGTCTTAGAAATAAATGTGATGCAAAGACACATTGCAATGTTTGGAACTATTGAGTATCTACATGAACCAAAAGTTGTAACAATAGCTTTCCTTTGAGCCTTATGGGAGTGCTGCCTTGTTGGGTGTATATCAACAGCTCTGCCCTAGAGTAAAGGTTTGATAAATAGAACAATGGAGTGTTTAGGCTAATAACTTTATGATAACCTGACACTGTTATTGGAGAGTTAATTACATATATATGCTGAGTAGGTAATTCCAGCAGGGTCATGGCTGTGCATTTAGTATTTTGCACTTTGCCCCTTGCGGGGAAGCAATCACAAACTAATTAGCAATTAATGTGTATCCTTCCCGTCCTCCAGCCCAATGAGGGGTGGCTTTCACCAGAGAAGATGACTGTCTGTATATCATCAATTACCATCACGCTGATTGATGTCTTCTCAGAAGTTTTGTCATTGATGGTTGTTTTTTTAATGTTTATTTCATTATGTTAAGGACAGCCGTGAGTTTAATGGAAGTTTGAAGGAACAGGTGACGGGGCTAATTAGTCATTAGCAAAGAGTTTCAGGTCCCAAATGACAAGTGCATGCTTTACAAGGTCATAATTTGATTAAAGAGCCTGCAAGTGATGGGAGAGACATGATTAACTTGTCTGCGGGTGCTGCGTACACAAGTGAAGCGTTAACTTTATCGAACGTGTTCAATTGTTTGGTCCTCTGCGATGAATAAAGCAAGTGGTCCTTGTGGATAAAAATATTTTTGTTGTGAATGTTTTCAGATTTCAATCATTTTTAAAAATTGAGTGACATTTGTTTTTTGTACCAATTATGATAAATATAGGTGTCATAGGGGCTAGAAATGTTAGATATAGACAGACTGGATGAATATATAGGTGGATAGGAGGATAAACAGATAAAGGCTGAAAACAGATTGATATTAGGGCTGTTAAATAGGGACCAAATAATCATATTGCAATTGTGATTTTGTTCGCGATTTTGGAAAACTGTTGCTTTTTTCAAACAACCTACAAACACACACGCATATGCGCACACACGCACACACACGCACACACGCACACACACACACACATTAATTTTAGAGCCCTAATTGATATCTATACAAACGGACAAAAAATAAGACAGGAAGACAGACCAATGCAGGATGGATGAATGTACAGACAAATAAATTGGAGGGGGGAGTAGAACAGAATAGAATAGCACACAGTATAAAGAAATGGAGAAAAAATTTCGGGTCGGGTCGGTAAAGATGCATACAAAAAAAGATAGACAGGTAGACACAGAAAGATGGACTAATGAACAGGCAAACTACATTCCTGGAATTCCTCCAGTTACTGTGGTTTCCCACAAACATGCGGTTAGGTTAATTGAATAATCTAAATTCCCCTTAGGTGTCAATGTGTGAGTAAATGTTGCCCTGCGATGGACTGGCGACCTGTCCAGGGTGTATGCCCGCCTCTCGCCCTATGTGCCCTGGAGATGGTCACCGGCAGACCCCCGTGACCTCGAAAGGGAATAAGCGGGTTGGAAATTGAAAGAATGAATAATCTCTAAACGAGAACTATAACGTTAAGTCCCTTTACTGGAGTGCATGTGAGGTGAATCTGGGGTGCCCCAACCCCATCCAGTCAAGTGGCATGTGGGATCTAAGGATTGTTGCTCTAAGATGTCGAAAGCATAATTATAAGAACAGTTTTATTCATTCTGCAGTCACAGATTTGAGATACAAATCATAGAATGATTTTGATAATGGATAGGTCAGTTTCACTGAATTCAACTCTATACACTGATCAGAATTTTCTGTTGAAGTTTTGTGCCTCGATCGAAAGCCATGGGTGCCAACGTGAGCTCACACATCTAACTGAACGAGTGGTGCCATGAAAAACACTTTTGCACTGCCATATTGGGTCAGTTTTTCGCAAGGAGAGCGGCCAATGAAAGCTGGCTTCTTTGATGATGTGAGTAGGACATGAAAGAGCCACTCGGTGGCGCTCATCCCACATTTCCATAGCGACTTCGTATCGGAAACATTCTCCACATTTTTGTCAAACAGCTCCCTGTGATCAGCCCCCAACAGTTTCCCAGTTTGCCACATAGTGTGTTTGTTGTACCATTAACGCCATCTCAGGCAGGGACCATCATTGCATCCCTATTTGCTTGAACCAGACAAAGAGCACTCTACTGAGAAGCCATCCGAAGATTCATAAGAAACTCTTATTTTGGTGACCACCGTCACCAACTTACTCTTGGTTCAGAGCGAGACCTCTCTTTCTGTACACGATGGGGATGATCTTGTGTATGCTGACCCCTACTTTCGGATCCTTGTAATTTAGTTATCCCCAACCCCTGGCCCACAAATCAATTGATACCACTCTCAATTGAACACTGCCTTAATCCATAGCCTTAATGCCTTAGTCCAAGGATGATGCAGTTTCCAATCATGCCCAATCTTTATAACAGACAGCTAAAGATGGCCAGAGACAAATTGATGAACAAACAGATACCGTGAGACGGACCGATGATAGAGATAGAGAAAGACCCATGGACTGTAAAAGGTGGTCAGATATATATGATTAGATAGACAGAGAAAGGTGTCCAGAGAAAAACTCATACAGATGAATGGACATAGAGGACAGACAGACGGAAAGAAAGAGATGGAGAGAGCTAGAGACAGACAGATAGATGCACTATGTAGTTTTTCCAAGGTTATGTTATTAATGTGACTCTCAATTTAGCGTTCTGTTATTCCAGAGATGCATGCTTATCTTCCCGAGTGAAGCTGTACATTTTTCTCTTGTGTCAGGTGAAGTAGCCTTGAGGCTCAACACTAATCACTGTCAGTGTCTTGCCTTCATCTGCTGAAGTGCAGCGTTTGTGCTCTTTGCCACTTGCAAAACACACTGAAGAGTGTTTCACTCAGCCAGAGACTAGGAATGAACGCTGGTGAATATGAGAAGAGCCTGACGTATGACTCCTTTCTGATCGATAAACAGCCAACGCAGCCTCCTCTCTCTTGACCTCTCTTTTTTCACCTTTGGAGCTTTTTTTCTTCATGCCAAACTTTTCAATGTAAATGGTCAAATCGCTTGAATTAAATGAACTGGGAGAAATTTCAGAAAGAAACAAGTGCCAATGTGGGTGTATGTAGTACATAAGCTTGAAGACATGTGCAGACCCCAATGTTTACAGAGCCTAAATGTTCTCTTGGTTCCTCGTCTCTCAATCTGTGTAGCTCCACACCTCTGTGGATCTTTGTATCCAATGCTCCTACTATCTTTGGCTCTTAGGAGTGCTGTAGCATTCGAGATGGTTTTCGGCTGTATCTCTTCTGTTAGTAGGAATTTAAACTCAGATTTGGCCATTTGGTAGAGGTTTTATTCCTTCAAAACATAAATACTGAAATGAACAAAACATTACAGGTTAGAACCAGCTGTGCACATGTTGCGTCACCCTTATTGTCTCTGTACACATTGAGTGACAACTAATATTAGTTGCTTTGCATACTTCCTTGTGGTTTTAACACAGTTTAAGTTAAATTGCTGCATTTATTAGAAAAGTTGACACGCGAACAGCAACAATGATGCTTCTGACCAATCGTTTTGAGCAAAACAATGCAATTTAATAATTGATATACAAAGGAGCTGTAAACCGCATTCTCTGCAGGTTTTATGACATAGCCATGCACTTCCATCATCATGTGAAACAGTGAATGAAAATTACAGAGCATTGTGAGGAATTGGAAGACCAGAGGTCCAGTTCTGGTTAAGGCCGGAAGTGGCAGACCAAAGAAAATCTCAGATAGACAGAGGTGCAGGGTGGCGAGAACAGTCACAGTCAACCCACAGACCAGCTACAAAAAAAAAAAATTATCTTTTTGCAGATGGTGTCCCTGTGCATTGTTCGACTATTCAAAGCGTATTACACAAGGAGATGCTGTATGGATGAGAAATGTGGAAAAAGCCTTTTCTTTGCACACCCCACAGACGGTGTGACTTGGGGGGAAGAGGCTGCTTCAAATAAACTGGGAACTGATCTTTTAATAAAAGCCATATTGCGAATTCAGCATTGTAACATGTGGGAGTTCCGTTTATCGGGTTTAGTTTTATTGGCGCAGTGTGTTTGTGCGTCACAACTTAGTAGCTAAAGATTTCTTGAGATGTTGATTCGTTTCAGTGACTGGGCCAATAATTTGATCCATTTTCGTATTTAAAACTTTAAATGTGTGTTCCTCGAACTTAGAGCTATGTTACACACTTCATGAAAGGTACTTGTCAAATGATTAATTAGGGAGTAAAAAGGTAGATTGGAACAGGTTAGTAGCATAAGACCTATGAGTTCAAGAAACAGGACAAAATAATAGAAACAGGAAGCACTGCTACCCAAAACATAATCAGGCATGACAACTTAACTGTGTTTTTGAAGGATTAAACCACTCCATTAATGTTGCTTCATAATAATATCCACTTCTTTTTGCAAAAGTATTAAAGCAAAAATAAGAAATCATATGCATATAAGCAATCGCAGCTTTTGTTGTGAAGCTTTGAATTGAGTTCAGGTTAGGGCTGGGCGATATGAAGCAAAAAATATATCATTCACGGCAGTAGACATCTGTCTGTTGTTCGTCTGACGACTTAAAACCAAAGTATTTCCATATAATGGAGCCAGCTGTTCTTTTTTTGCAACAAGTTCTGTAACCTCCGGGCTGGTTGCGGGCGCCGCCATGTTGATTGAGACGACAGGCAAGGGGAGGGGGAACAAAAGCAAGGAGGCGCGGACGAGCACAGCACAGAGAAGGCGAAAGTTAAATATAGACATTATATCGATATGTACGATATGCCAGAATTCATATCGAGTTAAAAAAAATATCTCGATATATTTTAAATATCGAGATATCGCCCACCCCTAGTTCAGGTGCATCCTACTTCCACTACCCATCCTTGAGGTCTTTCAACAGCTTAATAAATGTGGTTTATTGTACTTTGGAAAGCCTCTGAAGATTTCATATTTGGTAAACCAAGCATCAATACAAATAAATTGATTTTAGGCCTCCAAAACAGGATTGTGTCAAAGTCATAAAGTAAACATTCAATATTAAGTTCGTAACAAAAAAAACATGTCAAAACACCATAGTGCTATGAAATGTTTTACAAAAAATAAATCAAACACTGTTTTGATATGCACTGACCGTCAAGGGAGATAAAGTGTAAAGAAAGACAGAAATCTTTCCAATATAATGACAAAAAAGTTCATTACCGCTTCAGTGAAAATGAAAGAAAGCTCAGAGTCTTTTCCTTGGACTGAAGCAAATAATACAGGAACCAGGAGAATCCACAAGAACTACTTTCAAACACCAATCAATAATCTCATTCAGCCAAAAGATTGATCATTAATAACCTATGACATCTATCCATTGATAATAGACCAGTGAATGGAGTGTTCAATAATGAAACCAGGACTGTGTTCACAGTAGACTCTGTTTGATCAATACTCTCTGCTAAACAGACTCAAATTTATTTACTGCTCCAACATGTCTCTATATAGCTAAATATAAAGTAATTCTAAAAAGTAAAGTTTATTTTTAACAGAATTTCACCATTAACCTTCTAGTAAATTCTTAGAGATCTAAAGTTTTGATTTAAAGAGTAGCTTGCAATTAATCTCTTTAATTATGTTGATTGTGAAAATACCTTTAATATTATCATTGATAGAAAAGGATTGGTATTAGAAGAGAATGTATTGAAAGACATCACGCATCTGTAGTAATAAAGTCATGGAGACTACTTCAGGTTATTTCAATCCAACAATAATTTTTAGCACATAATATTGAAGTAGCATTTCATGGCTACTAATAAATCACTGCTGACATAAAGCAAGGGTGCACTGGGGGTAACTTTACAAATGTGCATTGTATAGGTTTGAGGTCAGAAATTGCTTTTTTTTCTTCATTGCCATTATTCTGATCTCATATTTTTTTAAAAAAATGGCATCTTTCGATTCATGGATGGATTGGGTTTTTATAAATGGATGAGTGGATTGGTGATAGGTGTTTCTGTGCATTACCTGTAAGTCCAGCACAAGACCAGGAATTCATGATGCACCATGGTTTTACATAGAGCTTCTTATAATAAACCCACTGGAATAAAATGCACCACATAACCCATCTAACTTATAGCATGGTGCTCTCTAATCAACTTTATTGCAAAGCTGATGTCCTAAAAAAATCATTTGTTTCATGTTGAGTTATCAAAAAGATCATGTATGGGACCTCTCCAATCTGGTTGCATTACATGATGCAATATCCCAGGTCAAAGTGACCATCAGGCGAGCTTTCTGTCGTAGCGGAACCCAAAATCAAACCTCAAAAGTAGAAACTTTCATTATCTAAATGTTTCTAAATGTTTTTGATTTAGTTTTTTTTAGCTGGCTCCATTTACACAATTGAGTAAAAAAAAACATGCTACAAAAAGTTTAGTTTAGAATTTTAGATTGAAAAATTATATTTAAAAATGTTTAATACACATATCAAATCTCTTCTGGTAGCATTTCAAATGACATTTTATTATTTATTAATTTAAATGTTAGCATTTGCACTGAACAGAATAAAGAACATTCGGTCAGTTTTAGTTTCCTAATAAACTAAAGATGCAATGATTCCTCCTGATTTTTGTCACAAAAAAAGGAATTTTCATCTCAAACTGTGCTGACCTACATATGAAAACTGCTTTTAAAACCTCTGTCCTTTCTCTGCTCAAAGACTTGATATGATTGATTTGGGAAAATGATTAGTTGTCTCATACCAAACAAGCACCTGTTTTCAGATGAAAGATTTCTTCTCTAGCCTCTCTGACAAGGCTGAAAGATGGTTTGTACTGGTTAACCAAAAGGAACACAGACACTCTCAACATTAGAAGAATTCCTATTATTTCTCCTTCAGCCATGAAAATCAATTCGGAAACGACTGCATTCAGGGAAAAGGGGAAAATAGCTGTGCCCCTTTTGGCTGGTCAAGGAAGGAAGGGATATAGTCTTTTTTTCTTATTATTCTTTGTGATCCAATTTTTTACAACACATCTGAGAGGTTTCTGTGAGAAAACGACTTGTGCTTGTCTATTTTTCCAAATCTGTTATTTCCCTGGATGATCTCGCTTTTCTTTAGGTGAAACTTGCTATTTATGTCTAAGAGTGTTTTCCCATCCTGCTATATTTGCACTTTAGTGCTCTGATAATTATACAGGTTTGCAGGATATTAATTGCATTTCCTGGATTACGCTAAGCTCTCCAGTCGTCTCTCATGAGTGACTCTGGCTATTAGGATGTTTCATTGAATACTTATTTTAAAGTGCTGAATCTTAAACTTTTCCTTTAATACTTGGGATTTTCATCAAGGAAAATGTCTCCTTTATAGTTCATCTCCATTTCAATCAAAATATTGGTTCTTGCATTTTTAAAGTAGTGGTTGTTACAACAATAAAGAAACGGAAAATTTTCTGTTTTGATGTCCTATCTTTCTTCAATCCTTTAGGGGTCATGAATTGAAGGGACCATGGCAAAACAAATAACAATTAGCTTAGCTTTATAGGAGATGCAGTTCATTATGTTGTCTCAGAGCTTGCGTTTTGGTTATTTAAAAAAATATATAGATTAAATTACAGCTAGATAAAAACAGTCAAGACATTGAGACCGTTTACAATAATACTATGCTTAAAACCCGCTTCCATTGAAAATTAATTTTGTACTTTACCACAAAGGGCTTAAACCAGTTATTTACTTGGGCATGCACAAGGAACTCGGGCATACATGATACACAATTATTAACATTACTAATGCCTGTAGAGGCAAACAAATGGTGCAAAATGATCTCAGTATTTATTCCTGCTGATTTCAACAATAGGAGACACTGGTTGAAATTTGCATCTAAAATGGTCAGGCAGTTGTGGGAAAATAAGATGCATTTTTATCTGGAACTCTTTGAAGGAAATCTTGAGCATAAATGACATGAGTTAATGCAAAGATTTGTTCGTTCATTCATTCATTATCTTCACCCTCTACTTTCTTTTCTAGATCTCAAAATGAGATAAAAAATATGTTGAAATAATCACAACTGCCAAAAGCACAGCCCTTTGCATGCAAAATAATTTTATACTGAACAAGAAATGAATGAATAATTACTTTGACTTCAAAGTGAATACACCCAGGAATATAATGAAATTTCATTCTGCTTTAAAATAGATAAATGTAGAAATTACAAATTATACCGTATATTTTACTTCATATGACATTCAAATTCATATGATAGGAGCAATATGTCAAATTTATGTTGTACAGAAGTAGATACTTCTTATGCATAAAGCAGGTATTCCTGGTTGTGTGTCCTAATGTGATGTATGTGTACAAGGTATAGAAGTCTGAATGGGTGTGGGTGTGTGTGTGTGTGTGTGTGTGCGTGTGTGCGTGTGTGTGTGTGTGTGTGTGTGAGGAAATTAAAACGCCGGCTCTACATCTGTTTGAGTGCTTTAGCACCATAGCTCATTCCAGATATATTCATCTGTTAAAGTGGCAGCGAGTGACAACCACAAGGAGCTGTTGCGTCCTACAGAGAAGTGTGAATATAAATGAGAATCTGCCAGAGGAGAGAGCAAGGAAGGAGAGGGAGAAAGACCCCCTGTTTCTCACCTAAAAATACCACCTCTTAGATCGATTGGCATGTTCTCTTAAATTACCCACAATCAGTTGGAGAACGGTGATTTGCAAATTTGAGGATCCAACATTTGCATGCCACACAAGGGTTTATTAGGAAGCCCCTGGTGATTTAATGAGATGCAGGATTTCTGTAGTACAGTGTACAGTGAGTGTGAAAGCTCGGTGACCCGTGGGCTCACGTCACGTCTCACTAAATCCATTTAAAATGGTTTCTCTTCTTATTACACTCATTTTGTGAAAAGTAAGGTCAGCACAGAGGCATTATATACAAATGATCTCAATAAAAAATCCTGTATTTCCAAATGATCACGAGCACTTAATAACTGCTTAATAAAGAATGTTGTTTTTGTAAAGATATTGACTTTAATTAATAGATTCTGTTTGCTTTCAGAACATTTTTGATGGCCTAAACGTGCTCGAAAAGTCACAAAATGCTACATACGTCAGAACTGGTGAAAATGTATGCCGTGTTACAAAAATAGGGGAAGAAAAAATGGCTCTGTAGCAGCAATTAACGCATTTCAGCTTATGTTCTGCTCTCAGTTTGTTATATGAGAATGAACAACATCCCAGCATATGGGATGGTAAATTGCTAGGGGTTTTTTGACTTTAAACTATGGGTGTACGACGGCTGTCATTTTTACATAAACAGGAAGTTAATAACTCAGCCATGCAACGTCCGATCTAGCTCAAATTTGCCAAGTGTGCTGGGTATAGCATTACAAAGTGGCAACTTGAAATTTATATATATTTTTTTCAGTTTAATAGCACTATTTCAGACTGTGCCTGGGAAATATTTTAAATTTGGAACACTAATATAAGAGCCAAACTAATATAAGAGTGTAACACCACCCCAGCAGAGGGAGCCCTCACCCCAATATTGACTGGCTTCACTCCGTTTGCTTCTTCTGCTATCACTTCCTGTTTGGCGGCCATTAATCCATGACCAGGGCCAGTAATGCCAGTTCTACTGCCTTACTGAGCGTTCATTGTTGACTTGTTTGGATTACCATGTGTATGACCTTTTTGCTTCCCCCTCTAGATTTATTGCTGGTTTGATTCTTTATTAAGTTTATTAACTGTTTACTCATTAAACTTCTGCAAATAGATTTCAACACAGCTTCAGCCTCCACGTCCTTACAAAGAGCTTGTTTCCAAAAGCAACAAGAAGTCAGTTATTTTGAATTTTCTTTCAAAATTTTGTACAATTCCATCTTCTAAAAAAGGATTGGTCGTTGTGCGTGGTGCAGCGAACTAGCGTTAGAGAGATGAAGGCACTGGAGATACTTGAGCCCTTTGATCACAGCTTGTTGCTTTAATTACATTTATAATTTAAAACATAAAATGCAAAATAGCTCAAAAACAGTCAATCATAACGACAACGCAGAAGTTTATAAACAAATATTTTTCTTGTTCTTTCATCAGAAGAAGGCATTTCTACCCATCCAGAATGAAAGATATATTTGGTTATGATTTTGTTTCAGTTTGCAAGCAGTTGGACCCCAACAATAGAAGTGTTTTCAGTCACTTTACATACCTGATGCCAGACTTCAGTTTTAATGACTTTGCCAATGGTTGGGTGATACCAATTCTCAACATAGAGGGGGTTACATTACCAGATTATTAAACATACTACTAAATAAAAAATATTTTTGAATGGGTTACAACCCAGCATCCCCAACCCATATGTCACCAACTTATGTATATATATATATATATATATATATATATATATATATATATTTTTTTTTTTTAAGAATAAAGCATCACCTTTACAGAGATCTTCTAATTAGCTGTGACATTATCTGCTTTTCAGATGTCTTCAGCAAACTCATCCATCACCTCGGGCTGTTTAGAAAATTGTTGCTATCTCAGCTTTTGACTTTCTGTCTCAAACTGATATTTTGCCAGAGGCACTTTTGTATGACAAAAAATCATTGGAAAATTTGCTCATGACAAGCAATTTAAGAGCAAAGTTTTAATCGACACATGTAGAAAAATAGCAAATAAGGTTCAATACATACGATAACAGCTTCAAATCTTCATGAAAGGCTTTCCACAAGGGTTGGGAGTGTGTTTATTGTCTATTCTTATAGTATAGAAGAGATTATATAATTCATAAGTCTAAAATAACATAAGTCTGTTATTTCTAATGTTGCTACACAGTTTGCACATGCAAATTTAGAATAAAGAATCAATCAGCTTTATCCTTTCATGTAATGTGGAATTACTTGAAATGATCTAGAATTATCCTCCGGTTTATGATTTGTCAAGACTTATTTATTTTGACAAATAAAGTGGAAATGCATTGCCTTTGATTACTTAGATTACATTTGTCATTATACTTCTGTTACACAATTAAAAATCACAGCATCACCATGAAGGAAAATAAATCTATTAGTTTACTTTTTTTAATGAAGAACTAGAATTTTTTTAGGCTTTGTATCACATTTACATCTTTACTTCTCATAACGATTGAAGGATTTATTTTTTACCCTTTTTGCTTTAAATTTGGTCAAAAGGGAATTTATGATTGAGTATGTTTTCTGTTTTTTGCTTTTTTTTCTCAATGAATCTTTGTAGGAGGTCACCACAAATTGTACAAATGAAAAGTGCAGAGAAAACGGCAAAGAGTCTTTCCCAGCATTGCAGTGACAGACTGAGGGAAAGTGAACGAATGTGAAAGGAGGCAAAATGAGATGATGTTGACATCCGGGCGCCAAGTTGGATGACAACTGTGCCCTTTATCTGACAAGCAACCCCTAAAAAAATCTCTTGGATTCAAAATGAGAGCTGTTGTGAAATTGTGAAATGCTATAGTCTGGAAGAGTATCATATACAAGCCCTAACTGCATAAGGCCACAGATTCTAGGTCTTGTCGATATCGTTCTCCCTCCACTTATTTTTTCTCCATCTTGACTAGTGGAAAAATACCACAAAAGGTTCAGGAATACAACCCAGAAAGGTTATTGGCACAGGATTTTTCTCTTAAAGTAATGCAGCAAAAACTTCAGAATTGAATGTACCCAGGCAAATCTGACAATGTGACAGCTTCATTAATTGTTTAGGTCTTCTGACATGTTTTATTAGGGTTGAAGCTGTGAATACACCTATTGTTTCTGCAGGTTTTTTTTCCTATTTGGAGATTTTTTCCTATTTCCTATTACCACTAGTCCAAAGTTACACTTATATTTATATTAAAAATGTTTAATTTGAATAGATTCTTTCCCATGCTTTTTTGGCTCTGGATGAGTAAGTTGATGCTCAAATAATTTTAGATAGGTAGCGTGAAGCTTGATAAAATTATCGTAATGGTAAAACTCTGCAACACTTTTGCATATTAACGCCAACCTTAACAACCATAATCTGAGGTTGCATGTACTGTTTTGCTTCGGTGCCCCCTAGAGGTCTGGTCATATTGAAATTTTATATATCCATCATATATCTTTGAGCATTAAGCATTTTGAGCATCAAGCTAAGTTGAACAATGTATTTCAGCTGTATTTTGAAGATGCATTGTCCTCAATAGTTGGCATGCATGTTTGGCACCATGCCATTTTTAACAAGGTCATAAACCTTTTTTCAACTCCTACCAGACAGTTTGTTTGATTCACACCAAATTCCAATCAGAACATCCTCATCTTGTTCGCAAAAAAAAAGGATTCCGGTGCCATTTTGCCAAACTACCAAATTCAAATTTTCACCAAACTAGGCATGAGTCATCAGTACCCAATGCTTATATCATTCGTTAGCAACAGTACCACCTTGGGTTAAAAAAAAAAATCATAAATTGTTAAATATTATTCAAATCATTTGAATTTGATTGGTTGTAGTTACATTTGCTCACAATTTGGAATTTAATGAAATTAGAAGACGTGAGAAAGCTTCAGTGGCCCATTTGCCCAAGGATTGGATCTGATGTAGGGGTAAGCCCTTGTGGGTGGCTGTATAGCAGTACCAATCCTAAAACCAGATAATATGTTGTAATAGTAATATGTTTGGTTAACAAATGTTTATAAATTTACTAAATTTATCAAATTTTTCAGTAAAAAGCATTCTAATGAGGCTAGAGACAATTCTCTAGAGATGAAAAGGGCAACACATTATTAGCAGGGCTCGAAATTCATTTTTGTGATCACCAGCCAAATTAGCAGGTAACTTTCGGCGGCGGGTTCTCTTTTATAAGTGTAATGTGATGGATGTTCTGGGGCAGAGACAGAGAATTGTGCTTTTGTTTGTTTCACTTGTTTCTCATTTTCATATAAATAAATAGTAATAAAAAACGTAAAATGTTCCAAAAAAAACTTTTTTTTTTTTAATTGTCACAGTCTGTCTCTCTCTCTCTCAATTTTCAATTCAATTCAATTCAAAATGCTTTATTGGCATGACTGTGAACAATACAATATTGCCAAAGCTTACATTATATAAAAGTAGTAAAAAACACAATATAATTTAACATAAATAAACATTAATAGTAAATACAACATATGTGTGAACAAATATCAACTCTTAACATTTCTACTAAACATTTACTGTATACAGTATTATAAACATAAATAACATCACATATTTATTATTATTGCACGTTCACCTGGTGTCTCTTAGTTTATGGCACATCAGCACATATTTGGCAGATATATTTGTTGTTTGTCCCTCTCCTAATATAATTTTAATTTGTTCTACTTCTGTCATGTCTCTGAAGTTCTTTACAATGCGAATTAGTTTATTAATGTAAATATTTCTGATGGATTTATATTTTTGACAGTATAGTAGAAAGTGTGTCTCTGTTTCTATTTGTCCAGAGTTACAGTGAACACAGATTCTTTCTTCTTTTTGTACTTGGGTTTTTCTGTGTCGACCCGTTTCTATGGCCAGATTATGATCACAGACTCTGTATTTGGTCAGGATTTGTCTGTGTTTAACGTCTTTAATCTTTTCTAAATATTCCTCCAATTTATAATTTGTTTTTATAGTTCTATAGAATTGTAATTTACTTTGAGTTTTAGTTTCCTGATTCCAATGTTCCAAATATATATTTTTTGTTTGTTTAATGGTTTGGTTGATTTTCATCTTTAGATGTAGATCAGCACTGGTCTGAGACTGGTTAGTGAGTCTTAAAACCAGATTATTGAGTGGATTTTTTTCAGGAATAAGTTCTTGTGTTTCCAGTGCTTTAAATTGGAGCGATTCTGTGGGACTTAATTTTAAATGTTTCCAAAATTTTAGAGATCTTCTTTCTATATTTATAATCAATGGGAATCGACCCAATTCTGCTCTACATGCATTATTTGGGGTTTTTCTCTGTAATTTTAAGATCAATTTACAGAACTCAGTATGTAGAGCTTCTGTTGGTTGTTTGTCCCATTTCGTGTAGTTTTGTTCACTGACTGGACCCCAAACCTCACTTCCATACAGTGCTATGGGCTGGATCACGCTGTCAAATATTTTACACCAAACTGGAATCGGTATATTAGTGTTTTGGAATTTTCTCTTGATGGTATAAAGAGCTCTTCTTGCTTTATCCTTCAGAGCGTTTACTGCCTTACTGAAGCTTCCAGATGCAGTGATGATCAGACCAAGATATGTGTATTGCATTGTGTGTTGAAGTGTTGTGTTACCCAAACTAAACTTATACCTGTGTTCCTGATATCTGGGCTTTTTCTGGAAGACCATAATATTAGTTTTATTAAGATTTACTGTCAGGGCCCAGTTCTGACAGTGGTTATGAAGCAGATCTAGGTGCTTTTGTAATCCTTCTGCTGTGGATGATAACAGCACCAGATCGTCTGCATATAATAATAATTTAATGTTCTTGTTTTGAAGTTCAAGTCCATCCGCTGTAGATTTTTCTAATTCTAGTGCCAATTGGTTTATGTAAATATTAAATAATGTAGGGGATAGACTACAACCCTGTCGTACTCCTCTCTTTTGAGTAAAAAATGCTGTGTGTTTGTTGCCGATTCTAATTGCACATTTATTATTGGAGTACATTGATTTTATAGTGTCGTACACTTTACCACCTATACCGTTCTGTAATAATTTAAAGTATAAACCATCATGCCAAATTGAATCAAATGCTTTTTTAAAATCAACAAAACATGCAAATATTTTCCCGATATTGGTGTGTTTTACATGTTTATTGATGAGGGTGTGTAGGGTGTAAATGTGGTCAGTTGTTCTGTGTTTTGGGATAAAACCAATCTGACTTGGGCTTAGAATATTGTGTTCATTCAAGAAGTCTAATATTCTATTATTTAGAATACTGTTAAATAACTTCCCCATATTACTATTTACACAAATCCCTCTAAAATTGTTTGGGTCTAATTTATTTCCACTTTTATATAAAGGGGTAATAAGTCCCTGGCTCCAGATGTTGGGAAAACAGCCGGAACTGAGAACCAGATTAAATAGTTTCAGTACAGCAGTTTCTAATTCAGGTGTGCAGTGTTTCAACATTTCATTAAGAATATTGTCAAGACCACAAGACTTTTTGTTTTTAAGACTTTTTATTTTTATTTTTAATTCTTTTTTTGTTATTGGAAAATCTAGAGGGTTTTGATTATTTTTAAATGTATTTTCGTACGTTTTTAGTCTTTCTTTGATTTTATTATAATTTTTATTTATTTGTTTTTGTGGAATTTCTTTATATAAATTTTCGAAATGTTTTGTCCAAATATTTCCATCTTGAATTGGTAAGTCGTGTGGTTTTGTTGTGTTTAAATTATTCCATAAATCCCAGAATTGATTCTGGTTTAGTGATTGTTCTATCTTTTCTAAACTTTTGTTTAAATGTTGTTGCTTTTTTCGTCTGATCGTCTCTTTGTATTGTTTTAATGTTGAGAAATATTCAATTCTAATGTCTGTATTGTTTGGTTCTTTATGTTTCTGATTTGATAATTTTCTGAGTTGTTTTCTTAATGTTTTGCATTCCAGATCAAACCATTTCTCATCCTTTGAGTTTCTTTTAGGACATTTCTTGCTTGTCTGTTTTAGTTCAGATTTAAAAGCTGCTTTTTGAAATATCCGATTAATTTCGTTCGTAGCCAAATTAACACCATCTTTAGTTGTTTCAAATTGTTTATTAATAAAGTTAGTAATTACATTTTTTAGATTTTCAGAATTTAGTGTTTGGATGAATTTATCTGGGCTGTCTGAAGTCCATTTATATTTTGGTGGAATTTTAAACATTTGACATGTTTCCAGTTTGGTTTCTTTGATTGTAAATAGTTTTTTAATGTAAATGTTAGTTTGGTTGTGGTCAGATAAAGGAGTTTGTTGTTTGACAGTAAATCCACTGAATGAGGATGGATCCATATCAGTGATAGAATAATCCACTACACTCGCTCCTGAACCTGAACAACATGTAAATCTACCTAAAGAATCACCTCTGATTCGGCCGTTGAGAATATAAAGACCCGAGGCTCGACAGATGGTTAATAATTCTCTACCGGTTTTATTAACCGTTTGATCAAGGTTGTTTCTTGGAGGAAGATTTTTGGTGAGACTCAAAGGGTTTTGGCCAAAAATATGCTTATTACCCTTTGGGTCTACATTATCGGGTTCAGATCCGGTTCTGGCGTTAAAGTCTCCACATAGCAGCACATTTCCCTGAGCTTGGAAACGATTAATATCTGTGTGAATGTTGTGTAGATATTCTTCATCATGATAAGGAGATTCTGCAGGAGGAATATAGATAGCACAGAGGTATGTGTCAGTGTCTGAAATGCCAATAATATTACTTAGTTTTAACCAGCAATGAAATTTTCCGATAGTTATAATAGAAATGTGCTTAGCTAGATTTTCTTTATACCACAGTAAAATACCTCCAGAATCACGTCCTCGATGTACTGTACTTAATTTAACAGAAGGTACGTTTACTTCATAGTAACCCGAGGGACAGTGTGTATCTCTATCTTTTTGACACCAGGTTTCAGTGAGAATAATAATGTCTGCATTTTTAGTATTTTTTACAAATTCTGGGTCTGTGTTTTTAGAACCAAATGTTGAAGAATGAAGACCCTGAATATTCCAACAACTTATATGAAATGAACTCATCAATATTATCAAAATTAAACCTGTTTTGTAAGACAGAGATGAAATAACACATGAATGTAATTTAAATGAAGTAAACATAAGAAATTAGTGCACTTTTCTTTAATGTTCATGAATGTGTTTCATGTTCTTATCTGTTCAGTAGTTGATGACAGAGGGTTTGTAGCATCTCTCTGATCTCACTTAGTTCATTTGCAGATGAAGAATGGGTGGATGAAGATGGAGGTCGAGCTGTAACTTCAGCGTAGCTCGGTGCTCTCACTTCTTGAGGTTTCTCTTGGTTCAGGATGGTTTTCGGTTTCTTCTTTCTCATGGGGTTTTGATAGTCAGCACCTTGGCTTGTTGTTGGTGACTGCGGGTTAGCAGGTTTGTTGGGGATTATAGGTTGGTTTAAAAGAGGAGCTGGGTGATATGAAGTGTTTGTTCGTCCGGTGTTTTTCCTCATTGGAGTTGGATGGTTATGGTGGGTCATATAGTGGTGAGAGGGCTGGTACTGTTCTGGAGTCGGTAATAGATGTCTGTGTAATAATGATCTACGTCCAAGGGCTGCATCCTTTAGGCTCTTTGCAAAAAGACGTACTCCATCTTTATGTAGGTGTAGTCCATCATACAGGTGTTGAATCCCGATGTGGTGGTGATGAGCCAGGTGTACGTTATGGAGTGTAGAACATCTGCGGGAGATTTCGGCATTGATGTTGTAGATGGTCTGTGGTGGAGTGTCACGTCGTGGGAGAAGCGTGGAAATTATAATGCGGGATTCTGGAAACTTTCTGCTGGTGATTTCAGCCATTTTCCTCACAGCATCTGCAATATTGTGGTGTAGCGGGTGAAGGTCATTGGTCCCGGTGTGGATGATGATACAGGATGGATGTCCTTTGTAATCGCTGATGATCTGATTGGCGTGGTTTATCGTGCTGCAGCGTTTTGTGATGACCTTTTGATGAGGGAAAAGTTTCTGGGAGTCTAAGAACTTTCCATTGGAGTCCATGAGAAGAAGAATTTCTGGATCAGGTTCTGCAGATGATCTTTGTGTCTCTTTAGGTGTTTGTGTAGTCGTTTCAGGTAAACTCTCTATGATTGTATTGTTTGTAGTAGGGGTTGTACAGTTGTTAGTGTTATCTTTTGTGTTTTTCTCCAGTTGTTCTCTCATTTCTTGCAGCTGTTTGTAAAAGTTCTCTTCTTTTGTCTCAGAGTTCTTTTCTAGCTGTCGCATCTGTAAGCGCAGAGATCTGTTTTCTTCTTGAACTTCTCTGAGAGCACTTGTGAGTTCACTTATAGAATGGCTGGTATCTTTCTTTATCTGTTGGAGTTCATCTCTGATTTCCTGTATGTATGTGTTTATGTTGTGTATCTCTGAGAGCTTGGTTTGCGTTCGTTCTCTATATTCAGTAAAGTCCAGATCCAGCAAAGCTAAAGTGTCTCTTAGTTGGTGGTCAAATGGTGAAGGTGGAGGGTTCGTTAAATCTTCATCATCCTCAGAGTCTGTGTTTTTAGCATGATAATTGTCTTTCTCTTCCTTTAGATTAGCTTTCAGTGAGGAAAAAATCTCTTCGAATGAGTTTAGACTCACCTCGTTGCCTTGTACGAGAAAAGTTCCATTTGTGTAGTATGTTATAGTTAGTATAGGGTTATCTGTGTCCAGCGTTTCATCCTCACAAATAGTTAATCTTCCACCTCGACCGATTCCTACTTTAGAAACATGTTTGTATTCATCACAGATCGCCGATTTCCAGGCATTAATCCGTGTAGTGTAGAATGTAAAGTTGTTTTTAACTTTCTTTCCATTAAGTTGAGTATAATCAGCATAAAGTAGATCTGGATTTTCTTTAAGAGTTTTCTCTTTATGTTTTTTTCTTGACTGTACACTCTTACAGGCGTCTGGATACATCACCTCTCTGATCTGTGTCTGTGCTGTGGTTGTCATGATGATTACACAGACGCTGCAGCTGCACTCTGATTACTCTCTGTCTGCTAACTTTAGCTTTTAGCTTCTGATGAGGATTTAATGAAATATTCAGCTCTTCTTAATCTTCTTTGTCAAAAAAAGCTCACCTTTCTGTTGTGTTCTTAAACATCCACTGTTGTGTTGTTTTGTGGTGGTTTTTTATCTGTTAAGTTCTTTTTAAATCCTTCAGAAAGTGTTTTGGAAGCAGGCATGCAGAGTGGTAGCAGGCAGCTAAATGCTAATCCAGAGATTTTAACCTTTTTCTTCTCTTCAAAAATGTTTTCTTTAGCAAAAATCAGCATTCATGAGAATACAAAATGTTCTTACTTGTTTGTTGTTGTCATCTCACTCTCTGTCTCACGTTTTGGCTTAGTTTTTTTTATAATCTTTCAGGAGCTCATTTTTGTAGTGACCTCTCTCTCTCTCTCTCTCTCTCTCTCTCTCTCTCTCTCTCTACTCTCATTCTAAGGTTGCAAGTAATTGTCTCTTTCTCTCTCGTGCTTTGTCAGGAAACTGTTTCACGGCACTCAGAGTTGTGTTTAAATAAATAAATTTGGCATGAACAAGAAGCTTTTCCAAAATGTAGAAATATTAGAAAAACAAGCTAATAATTTTAATTGAAGCTATTTAAACAATTTTTAAGACAGGTGTGGCGCCTCATTCTGACGTGAAAACATTAATCTAAATGTCGGGATGCTTGTCGTTTCTCAAGCAATAGGAAGATTCCTCTCTGCTGTTTTTCTTTCCAGCACAGTAGCAGTTTTAGACACTGGCATCTCCCTTCTCACCTCTTCCTGATCCTGATGTCTGTTCTTCTAACCACCGCAGCATTTTGATTTTAGCTTATTTCTCTGTCCAGCTCAGTCCTCTTTGCTGATCTGATATTTCCTATTTCTTGTTTGTATTTTCGTGCTCTTCTTGTCATCGTTGATTGGACCCGCAAACCGAAGCGTACAATGCTCGTTGCTACCGATAGGTATCTGAAATGTCACCCGTAGAGTAGTGTTCATGTAAAACGTAGAACAGAGGGGACAAATGACCCAGAATGTCTCCAACATGATTTGCATGATTGGCTCATGCATCACTGACCAAACTAGCTGGTAAGTTTTTATCAATACCCACCAAAATTATTATTTATAAATTAATTATTTACTAGTTCTGAACTGGAATTCAGCTGAGCTATTTTAGAGGCTGTTTATGATCCATAATTCAGGTAGCTAATATTGTTGAGGACAACTGGTTTTGGAGCATGGGAATCATTCTTTGTGCTGGTATTTGGTGAAGTAGCATTTCCAAAGTCACAATTATCTCTCCTTCAGAATCCGCAAAGAACGAGGGCCAACACTTTTTCTCCCTGCGACTTCAGAAGTATCTCTGTGTGATGTCATCAAACTGTGACCAGTCTGTTGCCACTTGGAATACAATGGTGTATTTGTCCAGAGTATCCATTTCTGCAACTTAGTGTAATTCTGTCAATGGACAAGGAGGTGTGGAGAACATAACCTAATAGAAAAAAAGAAGAAGATGGAGATCAAGGACATGTAGAAGGATCTGTTATTCGGGGGGCTAAGAGTCATGGACAGACGTTGAAGTAGTTCATAAATGAAGCTTATATACACAAACGGAGTGAAGCGTTTTCAAGGAAGTGGCAGAGGAACATTGTTAGGGCAATGGTAAGTAATGTTGAGTAATCATTTTCTAATGTATTGCTCGGTTAATGTAAAACAGCATAACTGGATTTAATACCAAGGCAAATTTGACGAGACTATTGTTACCTGAAGTGGTAAATTGAGACATGCATGTCCAATTAAACATGTAGTTGAGGCCACACACATAAATGACAAGGGATGGCCTGGTTAAGAATGAAAAGAGGGAATAGTTTTTCTCTCGTTTTTTTTTCAGGGACTTGTGATGCTTATGTTCAGAAACTGAACGCTGCCTCATCTAAAATTTAAATTGAGATCAATTATTAATTTCTGACTAATGCTGACTAATTACAGCCTTCTCTCTTAGTTGGGATTTTAAAAAGGATGTAGAAAAAAATGTTCCTCACACAATCATAATTATACGGTAGCAAAAGTACTCACGCACACAGACATTGACATGATTTACATCTAATTCATTAATTTATTATTTGTCAAGTGCTTATCTTTTCATTGTGAACGAAAGCCTACAATATAGTGTAGCTAAAAGGTATTTTTGATGACTGTTCACTCATTAAGTTTTCACAGGTCTTGCATGGCTGAGTAATGTACAGTACACACTTTGAAAAGTTCTTACGTTATCAATCTGTGGAGTTCAAAGAGGAGTCTGCTGAAGCACGCAGGTAGACAGATGGCTCAGAGTGATCTGCGATGACGTACTGCTGTCAAACGGTCAAACCCTGGAGTCCAGCTCCATCTGTAAGAAGAAAAAAAAAGAAGAAATTAAGAGTGTGTGCTAGGAGGGAGCTTGAGAACCGCTCCCCTGGTCACACTTTAATTGCTGTGTTTTCTCTCCGGACTGAAACTCAGCATCCCACTCAGCGCAGCTTGAACCCAAAGGCCCAGAGGCTCTTTCTCTGGCCTCTTTACGTCACCAAACCTTCACAGCAGAGGAGAGGAAGTGAGTTTCCTGATGAAAGACAAAATGTGGCTCAGTGCCCACTTCACTAAATGCCAACTGCTACTGTTAACAGAAAGCAAGCAGTATGTGGAAGAGCCCACAAAAAAATGCTGCGGTGCGAGATAGGCCAGAATGAATAATTTTCGCTATTTTAGACCCAACAAAAATCATTTTCAGCGGTGTGTTTGTCATTGCATTAAATATACAAATATTACTTTAGGCTATTGAGAATCATGTAAACAACATTTTTTCTTTTAAATGTCCATCCCAATAATGAAATTCACATTCGAGGAGTTTCTATAAAAGCTCTTAACCCTTAGAAGTCCAGGGCCTTTTTGAGCATATTTTATTACTATACAAGTTTCTCTAATAAAATAGCCTAAATATTATTTAAATATTTTTTACGTTTTTTGTGGCAATCCTTGACATCAAACACAAATATTTTTTCATCATTACACAATAATTACAACAAACCTGACATTGTGTAAAAAATACAATTCAGAGTATTAATTGTTGTCGTTTTTACAAAAAATGTGAGCTAACAGTTTTAAAGATTTATAACAAAAAGTTATAAAACAAAATGAAAATTTATAAATCCCCCCAAAAAGAAAAATAAGAAAATTTAGCCATAGAAAATTGAACCTTATGAACCTTTGAACTTCTTATGCACTGTTCCATGCTCTTATTGTGCTATTTTGGGGCCAGAACTTTGAAAAACACAAGCCATATCACAGGTATTGATTATTAGATTGAAGACGAAGGGGGACAGGGCATTTGCAGTAGTAGGCCCTAGACTGTGGAATGCATTGGAAATACACCACTCTCCAAGGATTGAGTTTTTTAAATCCAGACTTTTATTTGCAGGCATTTTAAATGTGTGGTCTTCAGTATTTTTAGTTTATCCTGTCATTTTAATACTGTTTTTAGCCTTGTTTTATGTTCAGTACTTTGGTTTCAGCTCTTCTATTTGTAAATTTGCTATAAAAAAATAAAATTTACTTATTTACCAATTTCTTTCATGTACTTAACAGTACTTAAAGCAAGATATATTGCAATGTTTAAATTTTTTGTGTACAATATTTTCTTTTTTTCTTGGCATTCTTTAACATAACATATCAATACATAACCAAGCTGGTTTTAACTTTAATGATATATACCTTTATCTGAGTCTTTATTTATTTCCCTATTAGTATCTATATATGTGTATCTATATATTCCTACGTGTTTATAGCTTAAGGCCTCTTACACACCTATCTGGATTTTCGATCTGAAGTTTCGTGCTAGAACGCGCCTCCATCAGAAACCATGGATGCCAGTGGGAGTTCACACATTTGATTGAATGAATGGTGCCAACAAAAAACAGTTTGGTTATGCCTTATCGGATTGGTTTTACTCAAGGAGAGCAACCAATGAAAGCTGGATCTTTTGATGACATGAGTAGGGTGTAAAAGAGTCTGGGTCAAAGGTCTTCTTGTTTCAGAGCTGAAAGAAAATACAATTTGTTCTTTATTACAAACTACAACTATATATGTTTACATGGCAAAGGTTGGCAGCCCAAACCTTATGTCTCATAGTTAAAGTAACTGCTGTTGGTTTAATACATGATCCTGGTTCTGTTTGAGTTGGCTTAAACCTCATCTTGCATTGGGCACTGCTGGCAGCTCTGAGGCCAAGAGCAACCACGGCTGTCACACACCCGCACCATCTGTCTGCCTATAACCTGCTGCAGACCCTCAAACTCATACTTAAAAGCAGGCAACATTCAAGTCTATACTGGTTCGGCCCAAATCTAAACATAAATGTTACACTAGGGAATCCAGTTAACCATCTGAAAAATAATATGCCTTAATTACCTCATATTTATGCCAAATATAAAAAAAAAACCAATTCGCTGTTTGTGTTTTAAATGTCATTTAAAGGTTTTGAGTGACCACATTCTACCCACATTTTTTCATATAAACATCATTTAAACCTCATGCAATTTAGACTGTTCTTGTTTTATTTTGTTTGTGCTCCTTTTAAAAAAAGTTTGTGCCCCCCCCCACCCCCACCCCTGAAAAAAAAGGGGAATAAACGGGTTGGAAATTGAATGAATGAATGCATTTTACACTCTAGGGCCTACTACAGCAAATGCTGTCCCCCTTCGTCTTCAATCAAGTGGTGCATGGGACCACTAACTCAGAAGAACTCTCAGGGATTTTAGAGGAGTAAGATGCTGTGTGACATAAGATGGAGTGAGATCATTTAAGGCTTTAAAAAAACAAATAAAATAATAGTACTTCTGCAAAACAATATGTTTTTAAATTTAGATCCTGCTTTGAATAAAATCACGTATGGTCGAAAACGTCTAGGTTACTTGCGTAACCCCACGTTCCCTGAATAGGGAACGGAGACGTTAGTCGGGATTAGACCGACTGAATGGGAGCGAATCACCGTGAGAGCGACTGACGAACATATTAACGGGCAAATTAATTTGCAGGCGAAGGTGATTGATTAGCAATCAGCCGGGTATAAAGCCGGGCGTGCCTAAGCCTCAGTATGGAATTTTCCGAGGAGCTGGACCTACTTACCTCCCAGCTTACCTCAGATCCATGACTTCCAGGGCATGGCGAAGGGTAACGTCTCCGTTCCCTATTCAGGGAACGTGGGGTTACGCAAGTAACCTAGACGTTCCCTTTCAGTCGGTCCCGGAGACGTTAGTCGGGATTAGACCGACTGAATGGGAGCCTCTGTAAAGGGCCATGCCCGAAGTCCTTCCAGACGGGCCGGCACTAAACACAAAAGAGGGGTTAGTAACAAGGCCGTGTACCTGAATGGGGAACTCCTTCTGCCCCTGCCCGGAACACTCATTGACGGGGAAGTCGTCCAACACTGAGAGCATCTGCTGTACTTGGTTGATGCTGGCGACCAGAAGGAGGCACCCCTCGACCCGCAGGGAGGAGTGGCGGAGATCGCGTCGAGGCCCGAAGGGCTACCAGCGGGTCATCGTTCTGCAAGAAAAAATCGGCAGAGACGGAAGTCATCGTTACGCACCAAAAACAAGGGGAGTAACGGAACGGGTTCATACTAGCCACCTGAAGGGGGAGCTGTATAGAGAACATAGAAAGGGAGCGCCAGAGAGGGACTCCCAGATCTGTACCCTAGTTCTGCGGGGACCAGGCGGGAGCAAAGCCACCACACGGAACCTGGCAGCGCTGACTGCTCCGCTCAGTCAGATGCCGAAGGGGGGAGGATGGGAGAGCCGCCCGAAGGGGGAGCTCTTAGAAGGTGTACTTCTCCTGATGACGAGGAGAGTACTGCAAGCTTACACCTGCGCCGTCCCCTAAGGGTGACTGCCACCACTCAGGACCGCAGAGGGAACAGAGCCTACATCAAGGTTGTAGAACCTGATGAATGTATTAGGTGTAGACCAGCC
>SRMA01024070.1:0-112754 GCA_007224835.1 Danionella cerebrum | reverse complement strand
GAGTGTGGCAGGAGTCTGCTTACAACGATCACAACTGGGGTCCAGGTCTTGTTTGAATTTGGCTAATTTATCTTTAGACCAGTGTAGACGATGTACAACCTTAAATTGAATAACTGCATGTCTTAGAGATAGGGATGATGAATGAATGTTTTGTATAATTTTTTGCCACGAGAGATCTGAAATCACCAACCCCAATTCCACTTCCCATTTCCTTTTTGGGGAATCACATTCCACTTCTAAAATTGAATTAAAAAGCATGTATATTCTGCTCATGTTCCTTTCCGCATCTGTTTTGTAAGAGAGAAGTTCATCCATCAGCGTTCGAGGAGGGGATAAAGGAAAGCAGTCAGAAAGTGATTTAACAAAATGTCTTGCTTGTAAATATCTGAAGAAGTGTGATTTTGGAATATTATGCTTTTTTAATAACTGATCAAAAGATGCAAAATTACCATCTATATATAGATCTGATAATGAATTAATTCCTTCCCTCTCCCAGACGCCGAAGGACTCATCAGTTACAGAAGGAGTAAACATATGATTCCCAGAAATTGGTGCTGTAAACAGTAGCCCAGTACATTTAAAAGATCGTCTACATTGGTTCCAAATTTTTATCGTGTTGATCACAACTGGGTTGGAAGTATATGATGCAATTGGTTGCCCGAGAGGCAGACCAGAGCACAAAAGTGCAGATGGAGAGCTACCGGTGATGGATCTCTTCTCTAAATGTACCCAACTAGCTCCATCGTTGTCTTTTGTCATCCAATACAACACTGCTCGACCGTTGGCAGCCCAATAATAATACGTAAAATTAGGAAGTGACATACCCCCCTGTTCACGCGGTAACTGTAAGATTTTTAAGCTGATCCTTGGATGTTTTTTGTTCCATATAAAAGAGGATATCTGGCCATTGAGGTTTGAAAAAAAGGATTTAGAAAGAAAAATAGGTAAACATTGAAAAAGGTAGAGAAATTTAGGTAGAATAGTCATTTTTACAGTATTGATTCTGCCTCCTAGTGTGAGGGGGAGGGACTCCCAGCGAGATATATCATTTTTAAGATTAGTTAGTAACGGTAAGTAATTGGCATTGTATAAATCTTTAAAGTTGCGGGTTACCCAGATACCAAGATATTTAAACTTTTTAGTGGTGACTTTGAATGGTGCTTTATCCAAATCCTTCGTAGTTTGCGTCAGTGGCATCATCTCGCTTTTCTCATAGTTCACCTTATAGCCAGAAATTTTACCAAACCCCTAAAGTAACCTCAGTAGCTCTGGAAAACCAGACCCTGGGTCTGAGATGAACAGAAGTGCGTCATCCGCATAGAGAGAAATTTTATGCTCCAAGCCCATACGCTCAATTCCTTTGATGGCTATATTCTGTCGGAGGGCCAAAGCTAAGGGCTCCATAGCGATTGCGAACAGCAGCGGTGATAAAGGACACCCTTGTCTGGTGCCACGCTGTAGATGGAAATACGACGATATATTATTATTTGTGCGCACTGCAGCCAATGGATGGGAATAAAGAAGGTTGACCCATGCTAAAAACTTTGGTCCAAATTTGAATTACTCCAATGTTTTAAATAAGTAGTTCCACTCCACCCGGTCAAACGCTTTTTCTGCATCCAGTGATACTATCACTTCATCTTGTTTCTGTCCGGGTGGAGTGGATGTGTAGAGAATATTAAGGAGCCTTCTAATATTACAAAAAGACTGGCGATTTTTTTATGAAACCAGTCTGGTCAGGTAAGACAATAGATGGAACAATTCTCTCAAGGCGGCTTGCCAATACTTTCGCCAAGATTTTCGCATCAGTGTTTAAGAGTGATACTGGCCGATATGAACCGCAATTAAGAGGGGTTTTGTCCTTTTTAAGCAGTAGCGTAATGATAGCTTGACGTGTAGATCGCGGGAGTACACCCAGATTAAGAGATTCATTGTATACAGTCAAAAGAATTGGAGAGAGTATAGAAACATATTTTTTAAAAAAGTCTGCTGAGAAGCCGTCTGGCCCAGGGGCCTTTCTGCTTTGGAGGTCTTTAATTGCTAATATTATCTCTTCTAATGCAATGTCTTTTTCCAGATTCTTGACCTGCTCCTGATTTAATGATGGGACAGTAATTCCTCTAAAAAATTTGTCAAGGTCCAGGTAATCTGCTGTAGAGTCAGACGTGTACAATGACCTGTAAAAATCAGTAAAGCAATCATTAATTTCACTGTTGTCATGGCATGTAATACCCCGTTTGTTATTGACAGCTGTAATGGTTTGGCTAGCTGATTTTTGCCGAAGTTGGTGTGCCAACAGTCGGCCCGTCCTTTCTCCCTGTTCATAATAATTATATCTTGATTTTAAAATTAAATTTTCTGCCTGATTGGTAGTTAAAGTGTTGTATTCAGTTTGAAGTAGCACCCGTTTCTTGGCAAGATGTGGGGATGGCGAGTGACTCAGTTCCCTGTCTACTAGCAAAATCTCATCATTAACCCGTTTTAGTTTTTCAGAATTTTCCTTTTTAGATTTGGCGCAAAAGGAGATTATTTGTCCCCTAATGTAGGCTTTTAAGGATTCCCAGATAGTAGAAAACAACATCCCTGGGGTTTGGTTGACTTCCATAAAAAACTTAATTTCTGATTCAATAAATTTTACAAATATTTCATCTGAGAGAAGTAGTGAGTTAAGTCGCCATGGTCTAAATATTGTTTGTGAATCAGGTATGGAGATTTTCATATGCAGAGGAGCATGGTCTGAAATAACAATGGCGCCATAGTCACATTCAGATATTAATTGTAAGATGTCTCTACTAGTGAAAAAGCAGTCAGTTCGGGAAAATGTTGAGTGGACCGGGGAGTAAAATGAGTATGATCTACCGTCGGGGTTGCGAAAACGCCATACATCAATCATTGCATAGTCTCTGCAAAATGTATTAATTGTTTGTGCAGATTTTGTAATATGAATTTTCCCCACTGCACTACGATCCAGAGATGATAGGACACAGTTAATGTCTCCACCGATTATTAGGTTATGGGATGAGATATTTGGTATACTTGCAATGAATTTTTGAAAAAAAACACTGTCGTCCCCGTTTGGGGCATATAACGAGACAAACACGACAGGCAGTGAATAGAGTTGACCGACCACAATCACAAAGCGTCCTGAGGGGTCCGCATGTGTTGTGGAGGCTGTAAACTTCACATGCTTACCAATAATGATAGCCACTCCTCTGGATCTACTTGAGAAATTTGATTGAAATACCTGACCAGACCATTTTTTACCGAATTGTTCCTTATCTGCAGCGCACACATGAGTTTCTTGTAGAAAGGCAATATCCATTTTAAATTGTTTTAAATGTGATTGAACCTTCCTTAATTTTATTGTACGGTTAAGAGATTTCACATTCCAGCTAATGCAATTTACCGGATAAGAATTTGGGTGCTTTGACGAATTTGCCATATTAGTCATTACAAAACCATACTACTATGAAAGTGCATAAGTGATGAAAAGGTACACAACACACCCTCAAAGATCCGGTATAGCTCCACCCAGCCTTCCCCTTCCCCACACGAAACAAACTAGAACACATAACCCCTCTCACTCCCCCACCCTCCCTAGCTTTAAATAGCACAAACATCCACACACTATCGTGTGCTTGTGTGGAGATCACCAGATAGCATAGCTGCTCAGGCCCCCAAGTGTGCCCACAACAATGTCCAAAAAGGCTTAGTATCAAAATAAAATGAAGAAACCGTCTTTTCAGAGTATACCTGGGCTTTAGAAGAATCAAAGAGTATGTATGTATATAAAGAACAAATAGAGATAACTATTTTAGCTTTAGTAATAGCTTCCAGGATATAGCACGAACACTGGGTGCAAGTAATGTCAAATTGAACTTTTCAGAACTATACATTTCAATACAACCTGAATGTTGAATGGGACCAGCCCTATTACTTGTCCGCTGCTGCTTTAATAATGTTCTCTTGTACATATGCCATGGCTTCTTTGGGGTCAGAAAACTGCTTGTCTTCCTCTCCGTGCGTAATACGAAGTCGAGCCGGGAAAAGTAATCCGTAGCGCACTCCCTCGCGGTTCCGTAGAAGCCTCTTCACGTCTGTGAATGCCGCTCGAGCTTTTGCCACGCTTGAGGTGTAGTCCGGAACAATTGTAATCGGCGCGTCTTTGAAGCGGAGTTGGCCCCGAGACCGGGCGCCGCGCAGTATCTCCACGCAGTCTTGGTAGTAGTGTAGTTTAGCCACTATGACGCGCGGCCTGCCTCCTGGTCTGCTTTGTCCCGGGGAACGATGAGAGCGGTCCACAGGCGGCTCTTTGACAAGCTGTAATACTTGTTGGAGCATTTTAGAGACAGCGGCAGGGTTAGCCTCTGAAGTCTCAGGAACACCCAAGATACGCACGTTGCATCTTCTCATGCGCCCCTCCATGTCTTCACATTTCCCCCTCAGCGCTCCCAGCTCAGCGTTTAACTTTTTCACTGCGTCTTGTAGCACCACGACCTCGTCTGACCAAGTGGACAAGCCGTCTTTAATGTCATTAACATCCGTGAGAACGTGGTCCAAACCGGAGCGGAGATTAGCAGTGTTTGTTTTTACAGCCGCCAGCTCGTTCTTGCCAAAACTGAAATCCTCTGCCACGGCGGCCCTCAGCTCAGACTTAATTATCTCCGCGATATCGGCCTTAATAGCAAGCAGTATTTCAGTTTTAAGATCGGTCATGCTGTCTTCAGGCTCAGTCAGGTGGACAGAAGCTTTAGCAGTGCTTTGGTCCGAGGCTGCTTTGGGCCTACTTCCGGCTGGTCCGTCGTATTTAAATTTACGGAGATTAAATGGCATTTCAGCAGGTTTAATTAGATATTTCGGGTAACGAACACACTCAGAGACAGCTGCCCAGGTAGTTCAGGCTGTAATTTTGTGAATATAAATAGCAAAATAGGCAAACACTCAGGAGCCTTCGCATGCACGTCCTACTCCTCCGCCGCCATCTTGATCCCCCAATTATACACTTTTTTTAAACGAATGTTCTCCGGATTCCCCCACACTCCCAAAAACATGGGAGTTCCCCTTAGGTGTGAATTTCTGTTGCCCTGTGATGGACTGGGTGTACCACTTGCCTGATGTGCGCTGGAGATAGGCACCGGCAGATCCTTGTGCCCCCGTGCGGGAATTAGCGGGTTGGAAAATGAATGAATGTTTTGAATGTAGGAATCAGCCCTAATTAAGACAAATCATGTTATCAAGGATTGTAGTTGAAAAGATAACTCCTGACACTCTGCTCGGGCAAGCCTCCTTCCCTCCAAATCTCTGTATTCTTTCATTGGCCTAAATGTTCACTCGAATTGTTCTCTGCATAAGGGACCACAGCCTAATAGGCTGCAGCTAGTGTGCTGAGATTGCATAATGCACAGTGACAGACCGATAAAGTCTTGGCCGTCTCAAAAGACTCTCCATAGGGCTCCCCACAGGTGGATGTTTTCCTTGCCCGCTGGGTTGCTTTATTGTGGTTACTGTACTTAAGGATGTAATCTTCAGCTTAAGAGTGTAAGCTTCCAGGTCAGCCTGCCAGCCTCAGACAGGCTTTTTCTCTGTTATGATGGGTGGCTCCTGAAGTATCGTATGCAAGAACCCCGGGCTATAAACAAGAAATAGATCGAGAAATAGAAACATTTACAAAAGGACCACTCATGCATCAATATACTGAGAACATGGGCCCCTGTCTGCCCTCATTCATCTAGATGGTCTTGCCTTTTCACATGTAGGGCACCGTGCTGTTCCATGTGAAGAGATTGTGTCTTGGTCATTGGGAGCAGCGCAAAAGTCCATAAAGATACAGTCTATAATCCTGTAGCCTTAGTCACGTGATTTATTTCAATTTAATTATTTACATTATCTAAAACATAGGGGGGAAATTAAGTATTTTTATGCACTGGAAGTTATTCAAGTATTGCTCTCTAACCAAGAAACAAACTGTGTCTTTTTTTATACGCAGGTTTGTATGATTTTTAAAAATGTTACTTTTATTGTATGAAAAAAGCATTTGATTCAAAGGAAAAATATAACAGTTTTTGGTAACGATTACCACATTCAGACATTATGCAAAGTTTGCACACACCTGCAAGGGTTTTGTAAATAAAAAAAAATGTGAGAATACATAGATTGGTTTGCACAGGGTGTGTGTGAGGTTATTGGCATGCTGGAAGTCTCTACCACAACCCATCCTAAATTATCTTAATAAAACATGAAGGCCGTTTTCTCACAATACGATGCCCAATCCACAATATGGTCGTCCTGTTCCCTCAGTGGAAAATCTTTCTCGGAATTGTCCTCATCCTTTCTCCATTTGAAAGAAATTTCCAACAAAAAGTTCTATTTTTGTCGTGTCAGACCTGTTTTTCTGTTGTTCTGTAGCCTATCCAAGCCTTGTGCAGGTCTACAGTTTTGTCCCTAGTGTTCATAGATGTTCATGTAATGAGTGGAAAAAAAGTGCAAAATGAATATATACAAAGACTGAAATACCTTTTTTTAAAATAATATTAAAAATGTACAAAGTTGAGTTGTTCAGCCGACAGTATCTCAAAAGAAACCACAAAAAGCGTTTATTATATTTAATTATGAACTGCATGTTTCATAATCGTTTGCATGTCTTTAGACCAAGACTTTAGTTGGTTTAGAAAATGGAAATCATACTCAAATCATGATTTCTTTAAAACCGCGCCGTCCCAATTCAGGCCAGAGAATCGAGTCAATCCAACAGCATTTGTCATGCGACGCATAGAGTTTGTACAATAATGGACTAGACGTACGTTATGAGAATATATTGTAACTGAAGCAGCAGAGATAATGAGAAAGGAATGATGCGGTGATTAAAATAATCCTGAATAAAGGAATGGCTGGGTTCAAAGGAGGTGAACGCAGAAGAAACAGAGACAATTCGGGCTGTGTCCGGGACTCCATTCTGGGCTTTGAATGTGTGCATGTGTGTGTTCAGGGTCATTGCTCTCAGCTGAAAGAGAATAGAGCTTAAATGCCCAGTCAGGCGTGAGCAGCGGTGACCTACTCTCCGGTTCCAGCATTACTTCATGCATACTAACACTTCACTTTGAGCTTGTTATTCTGATGAATGCCGCTTCGGAAAACCTTTTCTGATCCTGCCGAACTCAACATCTGTTCTGTTGGCTCTACCCTTCTTACATATGCAGCCACTGTGCTAGAGCCATTAGCTAACATCATACGTGAGGTGTATAATTCAGGTCAAAACTAGACGTGTCACTAAAGCTGATGAGTCGTTTTCGTATTTCACTGTCTTGAAAACACAACTAGATATTTACAGAACGTTCCGAGGAGTCGGGTGTCGGCTAATGCCCTCTATCACAACAGGCATTTGATGTAAATCACAATTATCAAAAGTAAATAGAGAAAATTCCATTACCGACCCCGAATTTTCAGTGCGAAGTTTCGTGTGACAATGACAATTTTTTTCTCAAGGAGAATGACCAATGAAAGTTGGCTCTTTTGATGATGTGAGTAGGATGTAAATGATTGGGACTCATACCACATTTTCATAGCGACTTCGTACAGGAAACAGGAAAGAAGGAGTACGCCACAAATCCTCTCCTTTCTCCACATTTCTGTCAAACAGATCCTTGTGATCAGCCACCAACAGTATAAACCCTTCGACATCCATGTTTTTTTTTCCACGTGTTTATTGATTTCTTCTCAGTCGTCATCTTCTTCTTTCCTGTTTCTCTGTGTGGCACTCTGTTGTACCACAAACCCCATTAATATTTCCTAAACCCAGATGAAGAGCACCCTGCTGAGAATCCATACAAATATCCGCGTGAATCTCGTTTTGGATCGGTGCAGAGGCCTTAGCACAGTCATAATGTGTAGGATTTAAAGAAATCAACTCTCTTGCTTTTAAAAAGCTCCTTAGTGCTCTGTCGCTGGTCACATGATCTGTCAATCTCAGACGTGGACTTGAAACAGACTTGCTCGAAATGTTTTGACTTTATTGTTGTGAAAACCAATGGAAAGCTCTCAAACTAAAGTGTATTCAAGGCAGTAAAGTATTAAAACACCCACATCCCCGATGGTACCAGGGGTTCAGCTCATAACGGTTTGTCTGTTTTAATGCCTTTGAGATTGCAAATATTGTTGCTGCCCCCTAGAGGCTGGACGATATCACCCACAAACATGCCTTAAGATCCTGCTGTTGTTAGCTTTGCAGCTAACTTTAGTTTTATTTGTAAGTAACAGTCCAAACATTGAAACAGTTTCAGTAAAATAGGTCCATTTTGGGTTTTATTCTAGTTTTTGTCATTTTTGATTGATGGCCACAATATCGTGATGTGCATTGTATCATGAGCAGTGTGTATCATTACACCCCTATATTTAACCCATATAGCACAAATTATTATTGAGTTAAAACGGTCCAAAAGATTGTTTAAGATCTATGACAAAATGCGGGTGGATTTCTGGCTTTTTAGTAAATATTTCTGTTTGTTTTTCATTTGCAGATGGAGACCAGCTTTATTCTCAACACCACTAGCGTGGCCTACACAGGAAGCTGTTTAGTTCCCAACGGCAGTGCATTGGCCCCATCTACCAATAGTCCCCTCCCACTCCCTGAGCCACACCCACCTCCCCCAGACCCTCAGACCACAGGTTTCTATCTCTGAACCCATTTGATTAGGAGATGCCATTAATCGGAAACTTGATATCAATCAAAATTATTTTCATTTAACTTAACAAAGTTCAGAATCATCCTCCACCCAACATGATGTTAGCACTCTCGTTTGAGTTATTTGGATTTATTTCTTTGTGTGTCATTATTTTGTAAGTTTTAGGGGATGTGAGATAAGATGCAGTTGTTACATTCAAACGGACTTTTAAAAAATGTTCGAAAGCTCAAAATATCAAGGCAAAAATTATGAAAAACCTAACTTTATTTGTTCAAATTGTTGCATTATGCATTGCAGATAAATGTTTCCATTTCTACATTTTAAAGATGAGTGGAACAACTTTTTTCAGTGGCACTTTTTTAAAAGCAAAGAGTTTCTTTGCCTCCAAGCAAAAAAAAAAAATCTAAACCAATTCCCTTGAAATTTTGGGTTTTCTTTTTTTTTAAGTGCAGGTGTATGATGGGAAAATGATAATGCGTGCAGAAGAATAGGTTTGATTACCGCAATTAACTGGGCATCGTTAAAAAAGACCCTCAGGAATACTGTGAATCTTTTTGAAAGCTATGCTCACGACTCAAACATGTTTTTGAGCGGATTGTCTGAAACGCAGTAAATGATTGATGTTTATATGAAAAGTGCACTGGGATGAATATTTATTTACGAAGAGCCGGGAGTGTTACGGTTTTAAAAGAGAATATGTCAATGTTAACACATTTAGCAGTATGAAAATAGTCTGTATTGTTCACTTGTACATCTGAGCCCTTGTTGCAATGGCATTCTGTGAGATTAAACATTGGGAAGATGACGCTAGATCCACTTTACAAAACATCTTAGCTTTAGATACATGTGTTCCGTGTACAGTGCTTCCGAAACCAGGAGGATTTGAAATGGTTTGTATGAGTTAACCAGTTGTCTTCAGTACGTTCACTTTACTGCTTGGTTTATGCCCATATTTACAAATGATACACAAAATATAAGCCTTTATATTTAGTATGAAATCAAATTAAATTGCAAAAACTTCATTTGAATCAATTTCATTCAATCTCTTTACTCATATCTTAACCCTTAGAAGTCGGGGGCCTTTTTGACTATTTTCTCCAAATAATTATCTTCAAAACAGTTTTTTATGGCAATGCTTGATGTAATTGGTGTAGTAGAACCCAAGCTTCTTATTTTTAAAACATTTTTTTATTGAGAAAAAAAATCACAATGAACAGCTTTTATGTTTTATAACAAAAATCCAAGGTCCAAACAATGTGACAAGCTTTCCTAAACCTTGTATACTTTTTGTTCATTGTGCTGTTTTTTGCCAAAACTTTGAAAAAACTGGAATAACCCATGGTTATCCCTTCTTTTCACCACTAGATGGCACTGATGGCGCCAATTCAGGGTCTTTAAAATAGAAGTTAAAGAATGTTGTGCATTTCCTTACATTTTAATTTGAATTACCTTACAAATGATGTGTCATAACTCCTGTAATGTTCGTTTGAAACCTAAAATATGAAAACTAATAACCTTTTTGAAACCTACACATTATATTTGAAATATGTTACAAAATTAAACATACGCTTTGATTGGCAAACGCACCGGTGTGTGCAGAGACTTCTTGGGGTTAAAAAAGATTTCCGCAAATCTTTGAAACATTTGCCTGTAAATAGAATAAAATTAATGTTCCTGTCAATTTATTTTTGCGTATTCTAAAACTAGTTGCATACAAAAACATAAATGAACAATGAGATTAACAGAGCTGTCTTAAATGTAGTGTTTTTAACAACGTTAAATTCTTCAAATGTTAAAAGATTTATTGAAGAAACTCAAGTTTTTTTATAATGCTGTATTGTCTTTTTAAGAACCAGCTCTTTTAAAGAACAAACTAATTTCTAAACAGTTCATTTAAACAACAGCTCATACGTGATTTGCAGCAAATTGATTAAAATTGTACAATTAAATAGCATTTTTTGACATGTTTGCTGTAGTAATAATATGATTAGTTTGATTTTGAATCAATGTCATGGATTCAAAATTGAAAACCACACAAAAATGGAAACAGACCAGTTCTGTGCTGAAAGCAAAAAATAAAATGCAAATTTATGCAGGTTTTTGTTTTTACATTTTCATCCTTTGTCTACGTTTTTGAAGAAGTGAAGCAAGGGCTGCATTCCATCAGACATGCGGGGACAGAAGTGGAAATGGTTGTAGTTTATCTTGAGCATGGATTCACTAATTCTATTCTGTTTACGATTCAAAACTAAACATTTTCCTTGGCACAGTTTGGCCCTGCATATGGTCGTAAATAGTGTTGGGTATTGAAAGGGTTTCAATTGACGTTGATGTCAAAGATACTTTCAAAATCGACCGGAATAAATGGTACTTAGATCTGTACTTTTAGTTAAACAAAAACATACTCAGAATAAAATTGAACATGACACACATTGGCCATTTTTCATCTCTGCAAACACCAACTTCAGGAGTTTTTAACTAACGATCTCAAATCTTTGGCAACCTGAGGCTTCCTCACGCTCTGACTGCCTCAAGAACTGGTTCTTGTTTATAGAACATTTGTCCACGTTAACACCAATCAGTTACAAACTTGCGTGAAGATTTTGTCAAACTGCTGTTTGAGCTGTACATTTATGCAAAGTTGAAACAAAACTAATCCAACAACATACGTAACATATTTTACATTATTGGGAAATCTTGTGTACTTTTGACTCAATTATCAGTTTATTCAAAGTTTACAACATTTTTAATCATCTATGAAGTTTATAATCATTCTGTTTGTGTATTCCATCTTTATTGGGTTACATCTGACGATAAAGTTAACTCAAACAAATTATTGTGAATTTTTCCCCCCACGATGTCTATCCTTCTGTTTAGAAACTGTTTCAAGAGAAAGATCCTGGAAGCTTACATTGTTGAATGTGGTGAGTGTGTAGTAGAGCAGATATAAAAACAATATTTCATCAAAGTGCTGCAAGGTGTGGAATTTTACAAATGATATTATTAACTATAACTGTATTATGAAGTCACAGAGATAAGAAACATTCAGGCCAGTGTTTGAGTTTATAAAACACAAATATTTTACCGGTTCCACTGGCTGTTATGGGTTTAAGCTTAACACGTATATTAAAAGCTATGACAATCATTTTAAACTTTTGTAAATATAAAAAAAAACTTATTTCATATTGTTGTATGCACTACTGTATTTTAAAGAGCACTGCAACCTAAACCAGGTTCCACTTTTTTCGACCGGCACAAATTGTAGGATACAACCTTTTTTTCAGGTATTGTTTTATGTTTATTATGTTAATGAGGAGTTTTACACATTAAAAGAACATGGTGCCATACTAGTAAACATTACTTTCCAGAACTTCAGTGTTGAAATGTTTAGGAATTGTTCTCTGTGTCAATGGTTTGCCATGTTTTTTTATTTAATGATTAAGACAAAAAACATTTGGATTTATTTTATTCTAACACACTGAACGTAGCAGAAACGATAGGTACAAATGCAGTTCTGTCTCTTTGTTATTTGACTGATTGTTGAACATGTACAATTTGGTCCTTTAATTAAAGAACTTGTGCAATCACAGCAAACCCTGTGTTGGGATTTTTTCTAGTCATCTGAAAACTTACTTGCAGTTTCGAGAGCAGTGGAGGAACGCACTTCCACAGAGAAAATTAATCTGCTTTAATCCCTTTGTGACTAGGAGTGATATAAACTTTACCCCATTTATCAATGATTTTATGCTATAGATTTTTTTAAGCGGTTGCCAGGGTAAACAGTTTCGTTGCTAGGGAGAAATAAATATCATTAAAAGGTTCTTTCTCACTATGAGTGACATATACCAAGATGAATATGAACCAATATGTTCCTAGTGTTTTCTGAACTTGAGATATAGATCTTCTGATTTGTTTACAATTCAGGGGTTGGTGATATAATATAATCTTCCCCATGTCAATATGAGTAAAATAAACCCATGTCTCTATCGTGTTTCTAAGCTATATGCCAAAATTGGTTGCTATGGTAAACAGTGTATGGAGGAGTCACTGACATAATTTTCCCCATAGCAATATGAGTCAATTAAACTAAACCCCCATGTCTATTATTTCCCAAAGATAAGATAGATGTGCTATTTTGGTTGCTAGTGTAAACAGTTTGGTTGTTGGGGTGATGTCATAGAAATGTAAGCTGTCGCTATGATTAAAATAAACAAACCCCTGTTTCTTTAAAATGTTTTTTGTGATCTTGCTTATTGTATATTTGAATTTTTTGTGTAGTTATTCTCCCAAAGGTCAACTTTTGCAATAATATTGTGGAAAGTCTTTATATTTGATAAAAAATTGCACTTAAGTTCAAACTTCACAGGTCACCTGAGGAGGACTTGGAATGGTGTAAATGCGACTGTCTCACACGAGTGAGGCTCTACAGTTTTCAAACAATCCTCTCAACGCTTTTATCATCACATTTGTATTGACCGTGGCTCAGTAAAACCGCGTGGCTCCTTTTCACACCTAGCATGGTGCAAAGAACATCCTGGCTGAAAGCAAACAAACATGAAACGAGTACTAAACCACTGAGCCTGAGTTCCTGAAGACCTTCAACCAATTACATCCCATTGTACGCTAGCGTTCGGTTACCTGGTGAGATGTTGCTAATGCTAAAATGATTTTAGTGTTGGATTTGGGAATATTGCCTTTCCAAGCACTCAGAATCTCTGTGTGATTCATGCACATTGTGATGTGATCAGTCAATCGAGAACAAGGCCAACTCTCCTCTATCTTCCTCTAGCCTTAGCAACAGAAGCAGACCAAACAGAGACACCGAGACAGGGGCAGAGAAATCCCAGGGGATGGAGCCAGACAAGGACAGAAAGCCGGAGATGGCAAAGAATGTTTAGGAGAAAAATCTGGGGTAAGAGAGGGATGGTACGTAGACGTATACATGCATAAAGAGCTGGAATCAAAGACTGCTAATACAACCTAAACAATGTTCTGTGAAGAACGAAGATCAAGTGATTAGAAGAGGCACCGATGAACAGCTTTGGGATTGTGATGCAAAAAGTTTCACTGATGTCAAGTTAAAACCTTTGGATAACGAATAGAGTGCTGATTCAAATGCTTCGGATGAAGCAAAAATCTTTTGGGAGTTATTTCAGAAAATGCATTCACATTTTAAGCCCCACTTGACATTTAAACATTGGTGCCCGTCTCATTTAGAACGATTGGCAAAATATCATATAGTAGAACTCTAATGCAAAATGTTCTATAAAAAAAATCCATAATCTTTTTTTTTTTTAAATCTTCTAAAAATCCTTTTTTTGTTGTTTGGTGCACAAAACATTTAAAATGTCCAATTTGTCCATCGCGTCATTTGGTGTTAGCATGTTGCTAAGCTAGGCACACTAATTCTGTCAAGCCGCACACAAACTGGTAAAAGTAGGTCGCAAATTAGAATTAGCTTCTTTTTCTGTTCGTGTTGTTGAGCAGGAGGCTTATATGCAGACTCAGAAATCATGGAGAGCACTGAAATATTCAATACGGTTCGAGGAACCAGACCATTCAGCATTAATCAGTAATGTGCTATCTGATTCTGCGCAGGTTGCGTTCAGAGAGCACCTGAAAGCACCTGAAATTACGTTTTTTCTCCGCTATTTACATCGGGTCCAACTCTGGTTTGGCAACTTGTGTTTGTACCAAGTACCACAATGAATAACAGGACTGGAGCAAGCCAGGATTCAAGTCTGACCGAAGTCACAATCAAGGTACTGTATGTGCCGTGCTACCTGTAAAGTCTGGGCCATGTTTTATGAGATGCATTACAATGATACAAACTCCACGTTTGGCTCATATTCTGTATGTCAATGGAATTCTTTTCTGGAAACGTTTTCAACATAAACACTGACAGATTTCCACAATGCTACAACCAGCTTCCAGAAGCATGCATCCAGCCATTTTACAGCAGTAACCCCATATTGGATGGTAAACCTACAAGAGAAGAGTTTAAATGGATTATTGACAATCTTTGAGGAAATCACTCAATACATTAGTTATCTATAACTAAGGTATTTCTTCTTTAGGCCTTCACTTCTCACGGTTTCTTCCAAAAGGGAGTTTTTCCTTGACACAGTCGCCCCAGGCTTGCTCATCAGAGACATATACACCACTTAGTAATTAATTTCTTTTCAATTTGTTGAGTTTAAACTTTTTGGTTTACTGTAAAGCTGCTTTGAGACAATGTCTGTTGGGAAAAGCGCTATATAAATTAAACGAACTTGAACTTTTAACTAATGCTTCCTCGGTTGTTCATACTTGATTTTCCCAACAAGGTGCCATACGATGCAATTTTCTAAAGAGTTTATAACAAATATTTGATCCCTCTATACTAGCACTGTGCAGATACTTGCAAAATTAATCTTAAACACCATCTTTGAATCAACTTATATTTTTGGCCTTTGCAAAACACAGTGTTTTCCCCGTTCCTCCCACAGTCGTTCTTTCGTCACGCCCCCTGCTGACCAACCCTCAGTCAATCAGAATCCAGTAATGATATAAACACTGAGCGGCGCTTTAAAACTGTTATACTATTACATTATAATCTATAAAAAACAGCTCTGTTCTTTAGCTCACTTCTGGGTCAGGCAGTGTACCCAGTCTGCATAGAAATGAGCTGTACTAGCGATTAATCAGCGATTGGCCAGTGGGCGGTGCTATAACAATGGGTGGTGCTATGATCACCAAGTCATTTTTAGCTCACCAAAAAGGAGTATATTACACAAACATACATGAATAAAACTTTAGGCATGTTTTTGATGAGAAATCAACACTAAAAGGTGCTAAAAATGTCAGAAAAGTCAAATTTACATAATAACGCCCCTTTAAACTAGACATTAAAGCCCAATTCGTACTTCTGTGCAAGGGCTATGCTAATATTGCAGCAATATTTTCTAGAGCTCAACAGTCAGGCTATTACTGTCACATCTATGGTTAGAGTTGGGGATTTGGGGTGAATGTTATATTTAAACACTAGAGGACGCTGTTTGATAACGCTGGTAGCCTAACTTTGCGGTGCCTAACAGTTGAGATCCAGAATTGCAGCTGGATGCTACTCCACTGTACGCGGATGTGCACCTCTCGAAAAATGTGATTTCCGCCAGTTTATTTCTGAAGTGACGTCATACATACTTGAGTGTCTCCGTCTCGAGTAAAACAAACATCAACACGGACTAAAACACTGAGGGAGTGATCGAAGAGGTTCACAAATATAACCATCTCTACGACCAACCTTTCAGCAGAGCACAAAGATTACCAAACTTTAACAGGAAATTGAAACACAAGTCAGTGCTAAAAAGTTAAAGATGCTAGTGTGTACGAGCCGATGATACTAGTGGTTAACAGTCTGGTTGCTGTGCAGGGGTCAGTGACACAATTTTATGTTTCCTTTGTCACTGTAAGTAACATAAATCAACCCCCATGTCTTTATCATTTACCAAAATTTGGTTGCTAGGGAAAACAGTTTGGTTGCTAGGGAGCTGTCAGTGAAATTTTAACAAGCTTTTGAACAATCTTGAAGATCTTTTTGTTGCCTTTACCTATTTATTTTGAACGGCCATTATAGATCAATGTTAAATCTTTAACCATTTCAAGGGGTTCAAATACTGTGGTCTGTATTTGCAATGTTTGAAGTCAATGGAAAATGTGCCCGAATTCTCTGTGATTTCCCAGAATTCTTTTAGTGGTACCAGCCTGAAAAGATATAGCACCCCGAGTTAGTCCAGTTTGGATGTCTTGGCAACGCTTGGTGGCTAAAAAAGCGAGAGACGCTAGTTGCTTGTTGGTAGAAGTTAAAATCCAACAGAATGTTCTGGAATCCTCTAGCGGGAAAACCAGAAACCATGGAATCACCACAGGATTGTTCAGTGTGATGTTGTTTCTAGCTCCAGCCCCAGACTGAGATGTCTGCTCATGTTTAAAAGTGCAGATGAATGGAGTCACCTCCTCTCTGGGATCCCGCAGGCTCCTGTTCACTGTCCGCCTGACTCTCACGCAAGGCTGTCTATCGCCTCTTTAGGGAACACACCAAAACTTTTCAGTGTCACAGATGGACAGTTTTGTTGGAAAGAAATGAACATTCTTATTCAAACCAATGGTAAAGTGTGTTATGATGTTTCACACCAGATTTCCGAACACTGTTGACCAGCAGGAGCCGGACAAACACATGGGTTTGCATAGTGCACACCGAGCCACCAGAGGAATGGGGAGCAAGACAAAAATAGAGGAGATCAATGGACGTCTCCTAGAGATGATGCTTGAGGACTAAACGAGGTCAAAATCAATATGACATTCAAAGGTGTGTGAAGAGGGGAATTGGAGCATGTGAGTGTTCTTCTCGTCTCTCTCTTTTTCTCTTTCTCTCTCTGATGGCTTGTCCCCTCTCATCCATTATGGCTTCGCTCTCTCAGCAGGAGGCACTGCAGCACTGGGCACGTTCGGTTTGGGTGGATCTCAAGGGCAAGTCAGGACATTCTGTCTGTGACTTACCACTTCTGCATCCAGAAAAGACTTTTACCTACTCTTTTAGCGTTAAAGATGCCATATTTAAGATATTTAAACTTCCCCGTGTGCAAATACATTTGGCCCAATTTTGACATTTGTCTGGTTCAGTTCCAGTGGGCCAAACACTGCCCTAGTCTGAATGTGAGGATTTATTTACCAGGCATAAGATTTCTTGATTGCTTAACCCTTAGAAGTCTCTCTTAATCACAGCGGCTCTTGTGAATTAATTAGATGATGTAATTTAATTTTAAATATAATCTGTCGGTTTCAAAAAGGTTTTAGTTTTGATATTTTCTGCTTTAAATGAAAATTACAAGCGTTATGACACAAAATTTGCAACAAAAAAAATGTGCAATTGTCTTTCGGTTTAATTTAGCTGTTGCCATCTAGTGGTGAAAAGAAGGGATAACCTTCGGAAGACCTGTGATATGGCTTGTGTTTTAAAAAATTCTGGCAAAAACAAAGCATAACGGCACAAAAGTGCCTGGAAAAAGTTTGGGCTTGTAAAAGTATTTTTATCAGCCAAATGGAATGGTTGCCAAGGTAGAAATTTTTAGAGTCACTGACATCATAAAAAAGTCCCTATATCAATATGAGTATTATAAACCAACCCCCATGTCTCTATGATTTCCCTTAGCTGAAACAATGATATGTCAAGTTGGTTGCTATGGTAAACAATCTGGTTGCTATGGAGAGGTCAGTGACAATAGAATTAGTAAAATTTACAGTTTTTTTAAAAGTTCATAAAACAGCAGAGGGAAATACAATACTTGGTAGATGAACCCCCAAAAAGTAGCCAATAACAGCAGCTGGAAACACACTTGTTTTCCAAAATAAGACTACTGTTATGCTGCAATGTTGAGGTGAGCTCTCTAAATAGCCGGATTGTCACTCCTGATTGGTAGTTTTAATGTATTCAGAGAGTGAAAGGTCAGGCTCGGAGGGAGTTCAGTTGTACTGTACCCTGGCGCCCCTTGAGAGTGTGTAGTAGCACATGTCAAGTGAATATCGGCTGCCAGCTCATCCTGCGAGGCCTCGTGCCACAACCACTCACGATCATGGGAGCTGTGGAAAAACCAATATCAAATATTAATATCTCCCTAAGGACTCACCAGGCCAAATGTTGATCATCGTCAGCCATTCACTGAGTTTTAGTACAGTGCCCTTATTTAGAAGTGTACACTGTAAACATTGTGGTACATTTAACTCTAATTTCCTCTAAAAACATTTCATAAAATCCACTGTGAAAAATGTAATTAATGGTAGATTATATATTATAAGGGGTCTTATAAAACATCTTGGGAGACTATATCGCAATAGAAAATTGTTACAATACGTATCGTTGAGCAACTGGTAGCTGAAGTGTATTTGCTTCCTGCAGGGATTGTGATTCTAGTCACTTCTGAAACTTCTTTGCCTTCTTATCTTGTGTTATGTAATATTTACTAGGAGACCATTATCCATTAAACAAGAAAGATAATAAAATTAACTTTCTGATCACTTAGAGCAAAAAAGATGACTTCAAGTAAACATTAACACTGCCCCCTAGTGGATGGATGGTATCAAATGCTCTCATAGAAATCAAACTAGACCCAAGCCTTCTGAGCTTTGTGCTCTGAAAACTTTTTGAATTGCATTTTGTTCCATTCGTTAAATAAACACTTTCAATAAATATTGTGATGTGGATCGTATCGAGGACTCAGTATCGAGGTATGTACCGCATCGTGTTTTTTGTTACACTCCTAAGATATATACATACTCAGCCTGTAAAATAATTACATTTTTCTAAAATGAAAATTCTGTTTTATTTAAGAATCAGTAAAATAGTAAAATGCCAAGTCCGATAATTTTACATTGTTTAAAGTAGGTAACAAACTCTATTTATTTAAAACCTGGAATTTACCAGGTGCAAACTGTTCAGTAAATGTGTTACATGCACAGTCTAACTGTAAAAAATTAAACAAATTAAATATTTTACAATAAAATGTACAGTTTATTTTTTACTATGTTTACAAGTTTATTTAAAGAACTGAGTGATACCACAAGCACTCGTAGAACAGTTCCTCCTCTGTGTGACCCGAAATAACCTATAAAAATTCTGCCATCAACCCCTGACCACGTTACTGCTCTGCCATGTGTTCTGACCTCATAGTGGGATCTTAATTATGCTTAAGGGATCCCCATGTTTCCTCTGTTCAGCAGTAATGATCAGTTTAATTCCCAATTTAAAAAAGGATTCAAAGGGGACACCAGATGTATCTGATTCTTCGGGGTATCTATGAAAATAAATAATAACACCAGCGTAAAATGAAACGTTGATGTTTTCCAAGCTGTTATTGTTAGGACCTATTGTTTTCCACTGGCTTTACATGATGTAACTCTAAAAGAGTCACGTTTTAAATATGGTAGAGAAATAAAGAAACTCTTTGGTCAGTTATATGCTAATGGTCTCATTTGTTTCAGTTATCTATGCTAAGCTACGCTAAAAGTGGCATCAGAGAGAACAGCTGAATAGAAGCATTTCTCAGAGGGACATGGAAAATGTGTACATGTAAAATAATTGTTCCTTTAATATCAGAAAATAAAGGAAAGATACAAGTCATTGGATTAATTGAGGAAACTTTAAAACTTATTAATTGATAAAACACATAGCCATCCAGCAGATACTGTTTACACTTAAAGAGTCCACCCAGTTATATCATGAGCACCACTGGTCATGTTTTGATCACATGCATCATAACGTACACTAAGTGTCTAACAGTGACATATCTGCATAAATTATGAGAAATAATTTTGAATCCTAGAGCTTGAGATAGAACAGGAAGTTACATCACAACAGACAACAGAAAGTTTCAAGCTGCTTTAAAAAAGCAGCACTGGTACTGCACGTTTGCTTTCAAGCTCAGCCTCCGCTATGTTCTTTGTTCTTGATGTAGCATGTGTTACCTAATAGCACGTCTAATGTTTAAGTTAAATAAAGCTGCATTTTCTGTTAAATCTTCTTAACTGTTGCTTTCAGAGTCTTCTTACTTGTGTCATGAAATAATTTTCAGGAACATGTGAAATCAACTAGACGACTTCACTAAAGCTTACTTTGAACTTGTTATTAGCTTCAAAATATTGTGTTAGCATAATGCTAACAACCTCCTAACCGAATGCTAATGGGAACTTTTCTTAATGTTGTGTATGAATTCTCAGAAGATCAAAGTTTAAGCTGATTTAATCTGGTCACAGCTGGTTTGAGTGGCATGGTTAGTTCAAGGCTGGGCTAGCGAAACAAAGCAGGAATGACTTCTACTTTGAGCTTCAAAAACAAAATCTCATCCCAGACTAAAAAAAATCACGCTTCATGTTGAGAAAATTTGCCTAGCATCATATTAACATGTGTTATAGGCACTAATTAGCATTATGCTAACACTTTATTGTGCAGATACTAACTGTTCAAAGTTAGCTTTAGCGAAGAAGTCTCCGTGATTTCATTACTGATATCTCTTTTGAATTATCATTGCGGACTTGCTTCAGATTAGCAAATAGGACAGAATGAAATGCTAACAAGAGCATTGTGTGCTAGTTGAATGCATTTATCTTGGCAGACTCTTTCCAGTGAAACCAGGGGGTGTTTCAGAATGTAAAGTGACGAAACAAACGGCAAACATTTCCAATTGAGCTGTTTCCTTCTGAGGTAAAGCAGTTCCAGTCAGCCAGATGAGCTGAGCCGTCAATCAATGATCGCAAATGCGAAGCAGTCAACCAATCTAAATATTTACCTGTGACATATTTCAGGTCCTCAGGAACCTTTCGTTTTTCTCGTTTCTGCCATTAATTTCTCTTTCCTTGTTTGGGTGGGATTTTCCTTGTTTGGTCTTGCTTAAGATTGATTGATGTTTTAAGTTCTCCTCAAATATGTGTTACTTTCCCCAGAGTTTCAGCGATGATGAAGTTAGTGGTATGTTAGTCATTTTTTAAAAACTCTACTTATGAAGGATACTTGTGTATATATTCTAAAGTTGCATTACATATACATAAATAACGCGGTGTAAGAAGGTGGAGGTGCACTAAGCTTCAAACTCTCTCTGGCCATTGGGAAAGTAGTGAGGATTGTTTTGTCTTCTATTATAAGGAGAAATGATAACAGCCTCAAAGATTAGGATCTTGATTAGAGCTGTGACAATACGTATTGTGCAGCTACTGGCAGATGTCATCTAGGAGCTGAAGTGGAGTGATGGTGATTCTAGTCACTTCTGAAACTTCTTTACCTTCTCATCTTGTTTTGTGTAATATATATTATTATCCTTTACTCACACTTTAAATTAAAAGATTATAAAATTAGCTCTCTTCATCACTTAAAGTGAAAAGGATGACTTAATGTAAACCGTAACACTGCCCCCTTGTGGATGGATGATATCAAACTAGACCTTAGACTTCTAAGCTGCTTAACTTACACATACATGCCAATAAATTGGTTCATTTTTCATTTAAAAGTCACTTCATGTAATCCTGGACACACTGCAGAGCCCATTATTTCCAACAATTGTTGATTTTCACATTGAAGATGCTTCTTAACGATTTTGGCTGTATGTTTTTGTCCATGCCACTGAGAGGTATGGCTTTTCGACTGCAACTTCTCCAGTAAGACCACTTCTGACCTAACCTATCTGGACAATAGACGGCTGTACCTAGGTCCCACTGGTTTCTGCCTGCTTTAATCTGATGACACTGCTGATAGCCCGCATAGCCTTAGTTTACAAACATGACTTTAATCACTACGCTAACACACGTAGGCACCTAAACCTGATGTGTTGTATGCTAACTGTTGGTACATGTTGTTTTGTTGTAGGGAGACTGCTATTGTACCTGTAAGGTATACAGCTACATCCCTAAAACATGTTACAAATGATTTGTGGGTAATATTAATTTCAAAAGCCATGCTGCAAAGTTATACGACAAATTGGATCAGTTTAGATAACTTAGTAAATGTGTTCTGCATTCAGAGCATCGTTTGCACAGCCTTCCGTGAATGAACACATTGTGTATATCCTCTAGTAACCTTTTCATTGTCACTTGCACTCATCTTTTTAGCCTGCAGTCAAACACTGATCTGTCTGTTCAACTGAGCATCTCCCGGTCTCTCCAGACATCCCTGGCCACAATATCAGTCTCGTTACCTCAAACTGCATTTTGGACACCAGCCTGTCCACCGTGGGACAATGCTGAGGCCTTATAGTCACTACAGTTCAGACCTTACAGTCACAATTCCGTTCACACTCAAAGGAAAAAAAAGGTTTTACTGTTTGGTAGTAATTGAGTATTAAAATTTAAATATTTGTTTAAATCATCATTGTTGTGGTTTGCAATGAGTTATACATTTTTGTAATTTGTATAACTATTTTTAAAATAATAGAGCACTTATGATCGGAATCGGAAGATTGTTTTGAGAGAGGGAAAACGAGCGTTATATTTTAAAGCGTCGTTTAGATGCAAATGTAATATATTATATATAGTTTAAATCATATATTAATATATTTATATATTAAATTTACAATAACATTGTTTTTAAAATGCGGACTGCGATTACGCGCCACCGCTTCCTCGAGGTCCATGTATTGGATTTGATTGAGCCTCTGTCGCCCTCTGCTGGACTTGAAGACAACTGCTCCGTTTGTACAAAAGGAACAAACGTTCTCGATCCTGACTTAAATAAAACCGCTCGTCGTCTGTGTTCTATTGAAACAGGAGTTATATAGCATTTTATCCTGCATGAGTTCAACGTGAAAGTGGAGATTATAAGAGGAACATCAAGGCTGACAGTTATCTAGATAGACATAAATAGAGAGAGAGAGAGAGAGAGAGAGAGAGATGGAATAAGATGATTGGATGAAGATGAATTGACTATGGTGTAATCCAGGATTACTCTCTGATGAATGTTTTCCATCTCCTGCTGTTCTACTGGTAGATGAAGTGTTGTAGTCCAGCAAAGAGCATCAACCGTCTCACACTCGTCCTCACCAGAGAGCAGCTTCTTGAGTGAGTGTCTGTCTGTCTGTTCAGGTGTGTGTCTCTCTGTATATCTATCTGCATGTTCTGTTTGCCTTATTCTTATGAGTGCATGTATCTGTTTATCTATCATTTGTCTTTCTGTTTTGTATCAATTTCTATCTATCTAGTCATCAGCATCTGTCTGTCTATCTCTCTGTCTGTCTGTGCCTTTTTCTGATTTATATCAGTTTCTTTAGATAAATATTCACCTATTAGTCATCACTATCGATCTAACTATCGAACATATATTGTAAGTATTTACAATTCCATTTATATCTTTATCATTTTTATATACCGGTGTTTATCTGTTGATCTTTAATCAGTTTCTAATTCTATTCTCTTTGTCCATTTATTTATCCCAGCATCTAACTCATACTTTCTGGCCATTATATCCATTCATCCTTTTTGTCTGTCATTATCTTTCCGTCTGTCTCTACAATTCTATGTATCAATATCCATTGTTCTGTCCGTCAGATCTACCATTTCTGACCTCTGGCATCCAAAGGCATTTTCCGCTCACTGGATATTTTCTCTTTTTCTGACCATTTTTTGCAAACCCTACAGAGGGCTCTGCATGAAAATCCCAGTAGATCAGCAGTTTCTGAAATACCCAGACCAGCTTGTCTGGCATGAACAACCATGCCACACTCAAAGTCACCTAAATCACCTTTCTTTCTCATTCTGATGCTCGGTTTGAACTGTCGCAGATAAATAAACTCCATGCCTTGAGTTGCTGCTGTGTGATTGGCTGATTAGAAATTAGGGTAACCATAAATATATTATATTTAAGTGTGAAAATCTACAGAATCACACAAACATTACTAAACAAATAACCAATGGGTAAGTACTCTTCTTGTTACGTGTTGGACACTGTGGTGGTGTGAAACTGGACTCTTCTTCTTCCTCCTCGGTTATTTGATCTGCGGGGCTCGGGTGAACCGCGGCGGTCCACCTGACTCAACCAGTGAGATCCAACCTGCGATGAGGAGCTCAGGACACTGTAAGATCACAGACCATGTATTAAGGTCATTATTATCATACACATATAAAAGTGAACTCACCCAAACGTCGGTTGTTTGCATTTTAATGTTTGTATTCTTCAGTTGTAAACAATTTACCATTGAAAACACACGAGTCAAGAGCAATCTTCCACTAAAACCACGTCTATCGTGTTCCTCGGAACCGAATCAATGCAGCTCCCAATGGTTTAAATCTAATCTCACTTTCACCATCCCTCCTCTTCATTCCAGTCTGAAGATGGATGTCAGTCATGGGTTTTCCAGAGTTATCCCTCTGGTAAAATCCCAAACAGACAGAAATAAGCTGGTTTTAACCCTTGCTCTTTGGATTTTCTATCTGCATGTAGATGGAGGGATGCATGGATGGAGGGTGTGAGTAGAAACTGCGCTTATGGGTGGGATTTATCTGGTCTTAAAGAGATTAGGCACTGCAGTGTATAAAACATGGAAAAGAGTATATATTGCAACGCATTGCAATGAGATCATTACACTCCGAATGACCTGCTGGTCCTGCAAAGGAGGTTTAGGTTAGAAATTGTGTAAGGTTTTCTGCTGAGCAATGGCTGAAGGTTATTTATTCTGACTGCATGTTGTGGATATATGCAACTTTGTAGTCATTTTTTATGATTCCCAGCATCATTTTTATTAGTTTTCAGGGTTTCTGCTGGTTATTAAAATGTAAAAAATAAAATAAAAACCCAAATTTTAGGCCTTAGAAAGTCCCAAATGTCATGACATTCGCTCTAATTAATTTTTCACTGGTCATAATTTTCAGATTGCTTGAGACAGATTTCCTAGCATGCATAGCGCGAGACGGCTGCCATAGCAACCACAAATAAAGTAATTTTGTCATTTTTAAAATGGTTTTAAAATTATGAATGTTGTCGTTATGTTAGTTTTCATTTAACAAATACACGTATATATCCGAAAAGTAATTGAATTCACTTTTAAACATCGCTAGTTTTACGTGAAAAATCCGCAAAAATTAGCATATAACGTTTCGCAAGGGATTCGCTCATGGGAAGCACCGCTTTATAAAACACAGCTTTTTTAAATGTTGTAAAAATACATCGATTCATATTAGATTTCATGTCATAAGTGCTTATCATATAGAGGGCTGAATAAGTTCCTTCAGAAGCTTTTGGTCGCTAATCGTTTCAACTGTTATCTCTAACGTTAATGATATTTCAGGAAACAAAGCGTTCAAATGTCACATTTATTCTTTATCTCTGGGACTTTTTTTAATCGTTATATGACATTGGTGGAGAAAATGTTGAATTTTTGCACATACTGTTTACATTTGTTGATAGATTTTTTTGTGATTTTACTGCAGTTTGTTAGATAAACATATGCCATAGGTGTTAAATATAGGCCTTTAAAGGTCTTAAATTTTACGTTTTCAGTAATTTCTCACAAAAGAAAATATTTTGTATCCCCCCTCTTCCCAAGTCTCTTGAGGTCGTTGTTGATGAGGTTCTTTATCTTCTCTCTTGGTAAAGCAGAACATCTTTCTTGAACAAAAGCCTCCAAGTCATGTTTGAGTTCTCCCTAGGGTGGTTCAATGATTTTCAAACCTACACTTTGTTCTGGTGGAACCAATGACTAGTGGATTTGGCCTTGTATTTTGGATCGTCCAGTAACATCTCATGCATCAGCTTCCAGGCTGATGATGCACATTTTCCTCCAGTATCCTTTGAGAACATGGTGCTCCTTCAGATCAATTCTCACCAAATTTCCTGTGCATTTGGCATCCTTAAATCATCAGTGACCCGTCTCAGTGCTTCACAGTGTAATGTAGAGTTTATGGTAGTTGTAGAGTAGAGTTTATGTTTGTGGCCAAAAAGTTACATTTTGGTCTCATTGCTCCAAATAACTTTTTTCCAAGCCATTTGTGGGTTTTTCTTTGAATCCCTTACAGTTTTTCTGGCAGTTGTAGCAGATTTTTTGTTGATTTCAACAGAATCCTTCAGAACACTGCTGATTGGGATTCCCAGTTCCTTGGATATCTTTTATTTTTTATACTGTTCATCTGCCTTTTTTTCCATAGATCTTTTCTTTTTTCAGAATTAAAAATGATCAGCGCATCACTGGATGAAAGAGACAAGGGTCTATCAGAAGCCAGAAACTCAGAAACATTTTCTGCACAAACATTGATTCCAAGCAAACAGGTCGAGGTGAGGATGATTACCTTTACCAGTGACAAGTTACAACCCTAGCAGCTGGGTTATTAGCTTCAGAGCAGGTTTTATGTAGTGGACTTGTTTAAACCAGCCCACTGCCATGTTCCAAACACAGAATGAGATCAATCTTAGTAAAACTGTCCTATAAACATTTCAAAATTCCATTATTTTCTTGTTCATAGTTAAAATGCACAACTAAAATGTTTTGTGCCAGCTATTTACATCACATACAATTGTTAATAAGTTCCCTGTTTGTTTTTTTGTTTTGTTTTTTTTTGTGTGCCCCTGCTGTGTTTGCACCCTCTGTGAACATGTGAAATATTAATGGCATGGCAGTGCTCTTTCTTTCTCCTCTCTGCCAACAGCTGCTCCTGTACAATAGCGTTTCCCACATGCACACACTCTCCCATGTACACAGACAACACCGCCGGCTGCTCCGCTGATGATGGAACCCAGACTCAGGTAAGGGCAGCTCGTATTTAGTTTTTAAGCGCGATCAAATTTTAAAAGAAGTCGACTTTAAAAGATACGTAGGACAATCACAGTGGTAAATGATATTGCTCACAATATCCTTAAACCCTGGGTGTTATCAGGTAGTAAAGTCATTATATGAACTAGTTTTTAGATCATAGCCAACCTATCTTCCTTCACTTTACAATAGTGAAATATTAAGGGTGGACAGAGAAGAGGAGACAGGAAGATACTGGGAAGGGGGATCAGGAGTTTGGGTATATCCAAATTTGGGTTGTCGATGTACACGCAACTAACCGCTAGATAATCCAAGGTGACTTTAACTTTTACATAATACTTGTTTGCTCCACTGGAAAGTTCCTCTACAATGTGTGAACCTTGGGAATTTCAGAGAAGTTATACTTTGGAAATACTTGATACCTTTTTAGACGGCAGAAATAGTAGTGTTGCAGTCAAGCGGCAACCCAACACTTTCCCTCTTGAAGCATAATAGGAAGTTGAGCAAACTATTAGAAAAAGTGAAGCAAACGTTGCATCATTTACATTTTTAATTACACTTTGAACCAAGTTCTTTCCAAGTGTACATTGAACAGTTCAATGTATTGATTATTTACTGATTTTTCCATCAAGTGATTGGGTTCGTGAAGTCACTGTCTGAAGCAAAAGGTGAGATTAATACATAAAAATAATTGTGTTCCCAACAACAAAGAAGGCATGGCCGTTTGGAAGAGATGTTGTTGTTGTAGGGTCCGGGATAGATAAAAGTAGCTTTTTTGGATCTTGTATTTTGGAATAAAACTCTCTGGTAGTTAAAATCAACTCAATCTAAGTGCACATTCGAGATTATAACATTTTCTTAACTCACATTTTTAGTTACATTTCAAAACAACCTAATCATAATCCAGGCCTACTCATGATCAAAGAGCCACTAGAGCTCGATTAGAACCAAACGGCAAGAACTTCAGCGAATCTAAGCCAGATGAGAATAATAGTAAGATCTCAAACCACCTCCTGAATCTGAATCTTCAGTGTAGTACAAACTGCTAAAAGGGCACTTAAGCACTTAATTGTTTTTGGAAATACCTGAAATCAGTTCTCTGTGCACATCCTACGATTGACTGAGAAACAGTTGTATTTTAATTTTTCTCCCCAACTGTAATAAATATCTGTAAAATGCATTAATATTAACGTAACCTATTTGTCATTAGCCCTGGTCTCTCATCCATTGCTGATTCGATTGGAAATGTGATGCTGGGAGGGAGATCAAACCAGAAACCTAATGGCATTTTTGTTAATAAATTGTAAAAATTATAAAAAGGTTGGGTATACACAATGTCCGGTCAGAATAAATGACCTTCAGCAAATGCTAAATAGAAAACCTTACATCCTTTCTAATCTAAACTCCTCTCTGAATTAAACCAAGTCTCATTGCACACTGGAGCATCTCAAACCACCTCCTGAATGTGAACCTTAAAAGAAACCGCAAATCTTCTTTGTTTTAACATGGACAAGCAACTATTGTGGTATAACGCTGAACATCTCAGTGTGTGAGGAAGCCTCTGGTTGCCAAAAAAATTGAGCTCCCCCTTCAAACTACTACAAAGGGAAAATATAACTATTTGACGTGTTGATGATTATCAACTGACTAAACCTAATGAAACTGTTTGTTATGGGAAGCTGCAAAGCTGATATTGTATACTGTTGTATATTTTTTTACTTCTTAGTACATTTTTTTTGTTTATTTAGACACTTAATTTATGTAATATTTAGGGACTGGTACCATTTTGAATAATCCAATGAAACCCTTTCAATCCCCAATTGTAGAGTCTGGTCACACCATCCTGTCATTTTACTGTTTTATTCTCATATACACTCTGTACCAGGGAGATTGACCTGAGATGCTACCTAGAATGTGTATAATACAGTGATCCAAGGATTTCTGTAATCTCTCTTTGTTCCTTCCCAGAAGTTTCAGGATGATCTTCGTATTTTTTGTGCTTCACCTGGTGTCAGAGGTCAAGACAATCTCCATCAGCCTCAACTTCACATGTGATTGTGTCTGCCATGATGAGCTCAAAAGCGCTAACTGCACCAGCAAACATTTCACCCAGTTGCCCATCTCCCTTCCACCATTCACTGAACAACTGGATCTGTCTCACAACCAGCTGAGCGTCATCCATCCCGGAGCCTTCCATCGCACACGAAGACTACGCTTTCTGCTCCTCAACGACAATGTGATTAGCATGCTAGCTGATGGCGCCTTCTCTCTATTGGAAGCTCTGCTGAAGCTAGACTTGAGTCGAAATCGAATATCGTCTCTGAACGAAGGATTTTCCCAGGGTCTTGTTTCCCTTCGAGATCTCTCACTGGCCGAGAATCGACTAATCAGCTTGGACAGCAGTTGCTTTGTCCACTTTGACTCACTCCAGAGACTCAACTTTAGCCATAATGCCATCAAAACCATTGGGATGCGGGCGTTTGGGTCAATGAGTACGCTGCGACAAATGCAACTCGACTGGAACAATATAACAGTTCTCAAAAATGGTATTTTCTCCATGCTCAGAAATCTAGAAGTCTTAAATTTGCATCATAACCAAATACATTGGTTGGATGTTGGGGTGCTTTCTCCGTTGACGAGTCTTGCTCTACTGGATCTCACCAACAACCACCTTTCCACAGTTCAATTCAAGACCTTTTTGAGTCTTAACACATATAGCACTCACATCATGCTCCAGGGAAACCCTTGGAGATGTGACTGTGATCTTCAGAGAGTCTTCAGGAAGCTCTGCAATGTAAAGCGTCTCTTTCTGGACGACTACGACAACCTCACCTGCCATTTTGATGAATTTAATGGGAACTACACTGTTGATTTCAAAGCTGTTGAACTCTGTGTTGCAGAAATGGTTACGGTTTTGGTTATCACGATCACTGTGGTCATTACAGTTGTGGCAGCAATAGTAATGGCAGAAAAGAAAAGGAAAAAGCAGAACAAGAATAAGCACTGGACGGAAATCAATGAGTTGTCTTGTGCTCAACAAGACTAGATTAATTATTAAACCAGGCACAAATCTATATGAACTGGTCGGTGAAAGCTTGTGACTTACAAAGATGTTTGTGACATACTTAAATATTTAATTGGGGATATTGTGCACTTCTAATTGACTGGTAATAACATAATAAAACATTTTAACCACGTTGCAACCTCCAACTTTCCCTTCGAATGCAATAAGTCTGCAATTCATCATCTGGCCACTTGAGGCTGGTCTAGAAGTGAGCAGAAGAAACCGTGTTTAAAACCTAGTATTTAGCATTCATATCACAGCCCTTTATGCCGACTTTGATGAGGTGATTTATTTTGTACTCATTAGTTTTTATAAGACTTCCAAGCATCTTTGCTGCTTCTTCCTCTATGCTCCCATGGTAAGTAACTTCCAACACTACCTACACTCAACATTTTCTAATAAAAGATTGTATTTAAGACTTGATATCAGCAATTAAAGTTATGGACTACTCCAAACCTGAATTATGACCAGTATAAAAAGAGTATTTAATGCTAAAACAGTTTACCATATGACTTCTGCCATGGCATATGTCATGGTACCCAAAAGATGAGCTAGCGCTGAAACTGAGTTTGACCTGCGTAAATGCTGTAAAGTGGGACAAGCTGTTGTGAAATTGGCTGCCTGAATCGATTTTTAAGGAAATGGTGGTGACCATTTCATTTTTGGTAAGTGGAACTTTTCATCTTTATGCTATGTGCAATTTACTTAAGCCAATGATTTAAACACATACTGTACAACCATGTCCACTTCTCTTTAAAGTTCAGACAAATTCTGCTTTAAAGTATGACAAGAAATCAAGGCTTTTGTATGTGTACTTCCCCAGTGTTAAAATTAGGAGCGCATAAATGTCAGTAAATCCAATTTCTGTCTTAATCGATATGACCACGGAAATCTAGTTATATTGTAAGTTGTGGCGATCACTGACTTTTTTTTCTTAAACATGTAACCATCAGAATAACTTGCGGTCCTGAACTTGTTTATATCAAACACAGCCTTTTTACTGCTTGTTTAGCCACTCGGTCGCAGTGAAGGGGGCGTGGCACAGTGAGAACGTGACGTCAAAGTTTAATACGACCTCACGATTTTAAAATAACAAGATGGTGCTTAACATCCATTTTCTGTGTTGTAACGCGATAAAACACATTTCTAATGGGTCAGTCTAAAGTGAAAGTTGTACACGGGGTGGAATTAAATACTATAACGTTATATTTTGAAACCTTTTATTATTAAAAAAAAAATGTATAATACCTCATATATATTATACCTATCTTAACTGTGTACTGTATAAAATGAATCTTAGCCAAAGTTTGTCAAAAGCTAGCATTCCAACTCCGACAAAGATGCTAACGTTTTATATTACGTAAATAAATCAATTATTTATTTGAAAGTAAGTAAAATAAATATGGCCTGCTTAATATTTAGAAGCAACCCACCCTGTTGGTTGACTTTATACTGACGTCAGCGCGTCTAATTAATATTCAAAAGCTTCCCAAAAGAAACGACACTGAGCTATGACATCAGCAGCTAATTATTATTCAAGAGGTAAGACGAGTCAGCTTCTGGAACAGGTGTGGGTCAGTGGAACTCTTCGAAAAAAATTGTTTAAAATCGCAGAAAACGAAAGAAAAGTAACCTTTTCAGGCATAGAAGGAAAGTAACAAACCCAAATCCAGAGATAAAAATGAAAAAGTCGCCTTAAAATGGACGGAAGTCAACAACAACGTCATCGAAAATTTAATGTTTTGAAGTAGCCCACTCACCTGTATCTTCATCGACTGCGTATAACGTAAGTACACAATGTTAGTTACTGTTTTATTATTCTGTATTGTATTTAACACTAAACCTGCAATATTTGTCAGCTGATTTTACTTCTTAAAATGTCACGAAATAAAGGAAGTCGTGGGACTTCCGTGTGTGTTTTAAACAGGCAGACGCTGAGCTGCATTGTGATATTATGATTATGATACATTTTGCTCACTGTCTCAGTACAATATGCAAGCAAGAAGTTATATCAGCTCAATTTATACTGATGTTTATTTTAGTAGTAAACCAGTAAACATTTCTAAATGTATTTGTTGATGTCACGTGACCTTCTTACCCAATAACCTCATTGTTTGGAAAGATGGTTTCTGAACATGGTTTAATTTGTCAGTGGGTAATTGTATTTGTGTATAGTTTTTGACAATAAGTTGGTAAAGTATTTAAAAAGACTATGAGATGTCCACTTCCATATATATATTTTTTTGCCATCGTAAGAGTAAAACCCTATTACAGTACTGTGCAAAAGTTTTGGTTTTCCCAAATATATTGAAGAACTAACCACAGATCTTCTGTGGATGTAGCTTTCCCTCCTCCTTCTGTCTCTTCATGTAATCTCTGTGTGGGTCATGCCATCACTTTCAGTACTTCGTGTTCTATAACTACTGTTTTTCTCCTGCTGCTGAATACATTTGGAGGCAAAAACTTCTCTGTTGGTAATGCATAAAGAATAAGTATCTCCCTTTATTTTCAGAACACAATTCATTCTGACCAAATAGCCAATGCTTTTTGCAGAAATGCAGTCCCAAATGTTCAAGGAACTTCCATCATGCTGCACCCTTGCATGCAGATACTTGTTGTAGAGCTGTCCATCCATTCAACAAACAAACTGCCCTCTGCTGTATTTTTTTGCTTCTCATTACTGGCTGCAACTCTTCTATGAAGACCACTTCTACCTTGCGTCTTGGTGCTGTTCTCAATTTTGCCATGAAAAGAAACTCACCTTGGTATCAAATTTGCTGTTCCTCACGCAATTTTAAGCCTCATACACAGCTGTTCCTGATTCTGCTCATGACTAGATTTCAACATAGTATAATTCTACAAAATCCCTGACTGTGCAAGTGTGCCCATAATAATTGGTGCTGGTTTGAAGGTAGTAACAGCAAATACCGGTAATGTTTTTATGTAGATTTTTATTGTGTTTGCTCACTTGGCTTTTTGTACTTTTAAGAAAACGATCATTATTTCTTTTTCTGAAATCCTTTTTTCATTTTACACCCGTTTTTCGTACCGGCCTAAAATGATTGCACAGTACTGTAATTCGTTGAATAGAGTTAGATAGAATAAGTATATGCAAGATTTACGAGCATATGTTCACTTTTTTTTCTCACAGAAATCCGTTGCTATAAGTTTAACATGAATGTTGTCTTTTTACTCTACTAGAAACATCCACCATCCCTTCAAAGATGGCGGATGACCGCGTGGTAATTTTAACCGAAGATGAAGAGGAGCTTAAAAGGAGGCACCTTGAGCGCTTTGACCGTCTGTCGCTTGAGATTCGATCCGAACAGTCTCTCCAGCCTCCTGAAAATAATGTACCTAGTGACTCCGCACCAGCTCCTCTACCACAACCCGAAATGAGCTGCTGTCAACGATTATTACTACGCATCAGCAATCACCTCCTTGTGTCAAAAGTGTTTTATTTCTTCTTCTATGCTGCGTATGGCTCTCTCCACCCACTCCTTGCTTTGTACTACAAGCAGCTAGGGATGAATCCCACCCAAAGCGGGCTTCTGGTGGGAATTCGTTATTTCATAGAGTTCTGTAGTGCACCCTTTTGGGGCATTGTTGCGGACCGTTTCAGGAAAGGCAAAGCAGTTTTATTGTTTTCAATGCTGTGCTGGCTAGTCTTCAATTCCGGGATTGGTTTTGTGAAGCCAGCAAAGATGTCCTGTAAAGAGGAGAACCTTCCAAAGACCACACCGATGTCTTCAACTGGCTACCCTTCCACATCTAATGACTCCGGTTTCCTCAACACTAGTTCGATCCTGGCATCAAATCAGAGACAGCGCAGGGATTTGATGGGACACTACCCTTGGCGAAGCCTCCTCTCTGCGGTTCAGTTGTCAGACTACAACTCTGAGCTGCGATTCAAACGGGAGTCCAGCTTGAGTTTCACCGTTGCACCAAATTCTACAAGAGGCCAAACCACAAAGGCTAACTCAAGAACCTCCATCTCTACTTCAACCGCAAGTAGCACAGAGACGACATCTAGCACTACAACACAAAGTACCACCACCAAACCAAAGCCATCAATGCCCGTGTATAATATAGACCAGGTCAATGCTATCTTTTTGCTGATTTTACTCGTCATCATCGTTGGCGAGTTTTTCAGTGCGCCAGCAATTACGATTGTGGATACGGTAAGCAATCTTCCTATTACTGGCAGCCTTCCTAGTATGTTTTCCCACAATGCTCACCAAACGTATGATAGTAGGTTGGTCTAGGTATCTAGTTTCACCTATACCACATCACATTGAACATCTACAGTGTCAAACTCAGTTCCTGGAGGATAGTAGTCCTGCACAGTTTAGCTAAAACCTTAACCCTACTGCTGCTCGATAAGTCCCTGTTTGCAAGCTTCAAATCTAGGTTGGGCATAAATTGTGCAGGGCTGCATCCCTCCTAGAGCATTTTAAACAAGTATGAAGAACTTCCATCGGGTGTGTTTTATTAAGGTGTTGCCCTTAAATTAGACCAAGGGGTCCAAGGGGTGGGAATACACTGTAATATCATCCTGGCAACTACATTCTAACTCAAATTACTGCAAACTTGATGGGTTTCTTGGTTGTTCTAGGTGACTCTACATTACTTGGGTCCACACCGTGACCGATATGGTCTTCAGCGCATGTGGGGCTCGTTAGGCTGGGGTCTCGCCATGCTCTGTGTCGGCATCTGGATTGACCACACCAGCACCAACCTTGAGATTGACAAGAAATGCGTGATGGAAAATTACAAGAATTACCACATTGCCTTCATTGTGTTTGGGGTATTAATGGCCGCCGCTCTGATTGTTGCCACTCAGTTTAAGTTTGATGTTCAGCATCAAGAGAGAGCTGGGGAAACTGAGGATACCACCCACCAGCAAAATGCCCAGTCGAGGAATCCTCCTGGAACAGAGACTCCAACAATCGTCCAAGCCGAGGAGTTTCACTTCTGGGACTTAATGCGACTGCTGTGTGGCGTTCAGTACAGCACTGTGCTATTTGTGGCCTGGTTCATGGGTTTCGGATATGGATTTGTCTTTACCTTCCTTTACTGGCATTTGCAGGACCTGACGGGAACCACTACGTTGTTTGGAGTTTGCTCCGTGCTGAGTCATGTGTCGGAGCTTGCTGCTTATTTCACCAGCCATAAATTCATCGAACTGGTGGGGCACATCAGGTGAGCTATTAACCCTTTGGTTCTCGTTAAGGGTAACCCATCAACCCTCATATGTCTCGTTACATAAGTCTTTGAAAATCAAATGAAGAGGGAAAGAGTTTTAAACTCTAGAGATCACTGGATTGATTCCGAAGCAAAAGAGGTGAAGAGACGAGTGCAGGTAGGTTGGAGTGGATGGAGAAAAGTGTCAGGGGTGTTGTGTGACAGAAGAGTGTCATCAAGAATCAAAGGAAAGGTGTACAGAACAGAACATGATGTATGGGTTGGAGACTGTGGCAATGAGGAAGAGACAAGAGGCAGAGATAGAAGTACCAGAGATGAGGATGTTGAGGTTCAGTTTAGGAGTGACGAGGATGGACAAGATTAGGAACAAGCACAGCTCAGGTTGGTTGTTTTGGAGACAAAGTCAGAGAGGCCAGAGATGGTTTGGACATGTGCAGAGGAGGGATAGTGGTTATATTGGTAGAAGGATGTTGGAAACTAAAGACGAGATGCATGGATGTGCTGAAAGAGGACATGAAGTTAGTTGGTGCAAGAGTAGAGGACAGAAATAGGTGGAAAAGGATGATTCACTGTGGCGACCCCTAAACTGGGAACAGCCCAAAGGAGGAGAAGAAGTTTTGACATTTTGTGAAATTGATTGGTTTGACAACAGTGTTTTTTTTTTCTCTGCTCAGAGTTTTATACATTGGTCTGGCCTGTAACACTGCCCGCTACCTTTACATCTCGTACCTAGAGAATGCCTGGACGGTTCTGCCGATGGAAGTTCTTCAAGGTATGAAAAACATGTTGAAAGCATGAAATATTGTCCATTTTTCACAGAAGTATGAAGCTGCCTTGACTCGTGATTGATTTATGCCGTATCGGTGCAGGGATCACGCATGCGTCTGTCTGGGCGGCGTGTATCTCTTATCTGAGCGCAGCTGTGCCTCCTCCACTCCGGACGTCTGCTCAGGGAATCCTACAGGGCCTCCATCTTGGTTTGGGCAGGGGCTGCGGGGCCATGCTCGGGGGGATCTTTGTCAACTACTTTGGTGTGGATGATGACATCAACGGATAACATCATGAGTGCCGTTGATGATTCTAATCCAAAGGTGGTCTGCTTTTTCAGGGGCTGCCGAAACGTTCAGGGGCATTGGCATGGCCTCGCTTGTGATCTTGCTACTCTTTTCGTTGATCATGCTCTTTACTGGTCAGAATGAGAAAAAAGGTGAGTGCTAGACAAATTCTTCTGTAAAGCATCAGGAATACTTTTTTTAGAAGTTGTTATTTCCTGTCAATTTTAACCCCACAGAGGACAAGATGCTGGCAGAGAACATCCCCATCCCATCTAGCCCCGTCCCCATCGCCACCATCGACCTGGTTGAGAGCTCCGCAGATTCAGCACCGCCATTGAGACCCGATCTTCCTGCACGAAAAACACGGCACCAGGAGGAGCAGGAGGATGTGAACAAACCCGCTTGGGTCCCGTCTGGATCACCATGGGTCTCACTCGCTCTCCTGGTCTATCAGATCAAAGAGATGGTTGTCATGGCGAAGACAAGGCCTCAGGTTGAAGTCCAGCCCCTTCAGGTAGAGCAGAGCTTCTTGGAAAGCGGGGGAATGATGACTATCGATTGAACTACTTGTTTTTAAATGTTCTTGTGCTTTTTTTAACGCAATCCTCGGCAGAAAGGTGAGAGGATTCTATTCAAGCTCACAAAGTATTCTTACAATGTTTTCTCAGTAAAATCTCTGTATAGAGAAATATTCCTGGAAACGCCTGGAATCAAATTGACAAAACGCCCCTGTTTAAGGAATTAGAACATTTGCTATAAATTTAAAGCAGTTTTCACACAGCTTTTCACTTTTCTAAATGAGTGCTTCATTTTATCTGGAACATCTGGCCTTTATATCATCCTTTCCGATTGGAAAGAACAATAGAACTCTCAGAAGTAAACAATGCAATGACAGAAATTAGGGATTCACCGAAATGAAAATTCTGGACCGAAAACGAAACTGAAAATTTTAAATGCACTTGGCCGAAAACCGATACCGAAAACCACTTCATTAAAAAAACATGTTTAAAATATTTAGTTTTTGTTTGTATTAAAAAACTACACATTAATTAAGCAATCAAACTTTTAATGATAATAAATAACAGTAATAAGGCTGTTTAACGATAACAAAACTAAATAAAATTTCTTTCTGTAACAAAATTGTGCAAAAAAAATTCTAGCTGCTTTTTAGCTTCAATTTACTTCAATCTACTTCAAATTACTGTACCAAACAGAGAACAAATGGAAGAAAAATAATAAAAAAAATATTGCAACTTTGCTGTCCTCATCTGAAACTTTGAAGTGCTTCCAAACCGCCAACTTACTCCGTGTTTGACAACGTGAACTAAACGGGAGGATGGGATTTTGGCTTTTATTTTCTGTGCTTTCTTACATTTCGGCCGAAAATTTTGAAAGACTGAACGCCAGAGGAAGAGTTGAAGATATACCTCTATTAATTGGGACACCCCTTCAAAGCAATAATAATCCCCAAATGGTTCGCTGCTGGTTGTTTTGCATTTTTCAAGATATAAACATAATAGAACTAAAATTTGTGCCATATGCAAGTCTTTTGTGTAAAGTTTCTGCAAATTTGTTCTTTTTTTTTTTGACACATATTTGAACATGGGGCGTAAAAACTAGCATCTGTGGATTTCTGTGGTTCATCCTACTCCTTGTAACAAAAAATTATTCATTATCCTATTGTTTGGTTGATTTCTGAGGCCGAACAGGAAATGCATCACAACCAGGAAATGACCGTTAAGAAACGGTGGCACCTGGTCTCTTTTGCAGATAGCTCTCCTAGAGGTTTTTCTTTTTACACTTCCCACTCCCCCCTTCTCTCTTCCTTTCACCTTTCTCTTTGTTCTATTCTTGAGGCAGGACTCTGGATCGTAGCTTAAGTCTATAAAGCCGGTTTAAATCCTCTTTAACCTTGCTTTCAGAGTCTTCTTACTTGGTTTAGAATTAATATTTTATAACACCTCACATTTAAAGTGTGATTTGGGATTTCCCTATAAAAGGGCTGTGTGGCCCAGCCCTGGCCGAAAATGATTTGGGACACCCCTTCACTTTCAAATGTACCTCAGCCTTGGTTTAAAACATCAAAACTACAAATTCTTGTCCTAACGCCCCTATAAGCATGACGGATTTATCATAAATACAACAAAAATGATTATAAATTAACAGTAGAATAAAAGTTAGTATAATTATCAAAAGATAATTCCGTTGATTCAGATCCACAGTGGCTTCTACAACACCTTCATATACTTTACATGGAGACCGGAGGCCAGATATGAAGTAAACCCACTCGAATCTGTATTTGTTTTACCACCAGGACACCGATGATGGACTCCCCTCGGACTCCACTGACGAAAACCAGTCACCTGCAGCCATCCGTGATCCCACAAGGCAGGAAAACATTCCTAGGATTAATCAAGATTCCCCTGCTCACCAGGAAGTCCCAAGCGAGGAGAGGCAGCCTGGCCTGAGCAGTTAACGGCACAAACTCACCGGTATTACCTCCTTACACAAGAACAGTTTGTTAGAGGACAGTGTGGGAGATCTTTAATGGCTTTTATGATTTCTAACTTATTTCAAGGTGTTTTGCACAACTTTTAATAAAGCCTGCCTGGATTTAAACTGTAACCTGTTCGCGTTTTTACCACGTTCCTCCTGTAGATGGCAACAGAGCATTCAAAGCTGAGGTGAAATAAGATAATAATTAACATCGGCGATGCATTGTTTCTTGATTAAAGCCGGATCAGTGATTTATTCTTTTTTTTTATCCGGAGCATACAGGAACATTTCATCTAATTGCTTTGTGCACAGGTCTTTTTCAGTTTTTGGGACACTACAAATAACCAGAATCATTCTTTAAAAAAAAATTATGCTTCATGATTTCCCAAAGCTTGCACTTCTGAATAAACGATAATCTTAACTGAAAATTACATTTTTTTCTATGTTTATAAAAGTCTCAAAATCTGATCCGTAGCTAGTGATATATGGGTTTTGAAAAATATTTCTTGCCGTTGTCATTTTACCGGACTTGAATAACATGCTTGTTTACCATCAGCAGTGACTGATTTATTTTTACTCTCAGAATAAATTTCTCTCGTGGGAATAAAACACCTTATTTGCAGCGCACACCCACTCGGTTTTAACTCCTGTGGGATTTCAGCTGTCACTGGTGCAGCTCTGAGTGTGTTTGAGAAAAGAAAATGCCACCGTACATGATTTAAAAAGGTCTTGAGTTTGATGTATCGCTGTGTTGGAAATTTGTGGGATGATTGTGCTTTTGGGCGTTATTGGTTTAATTTAACAGTGTCCTTTATATATGTTTTTTTTTTTTTTTGGGGTTGTACCTTAATACACACTTTTTAGCCCCCTCCTTTTTACTAGTCCCACTTGATGGATAACAGAGCAAAGGAATGCATTATTTTTTTAAATTCAACATTATTTCATTTTTTGTCTGGAGACCCAAAACCGTTCTTGTTCGGATAAAACTGTGTGAGCATCCGTCCCTTGATTAAATGTTTCAGCAAACTCCGTTCTCACATGGCAGCCAAGTGTGGGCGGGCAACGCCTTATGTCAAATTCTTCAAACCCACATCCAGCTAAACATAATACGACGTGGGAGACTTGCTTCTGTCCTTAGGAGAGGTCGCTGAATATCCGGGAGTGTCCTCGCTGCAGCCGACAGCGCGACTTTTCCATTCAGTACGTAGCGCATGCGCTGTAATGACTTGAAACACGCATACCCGGCACATTTTAAAGTCTGTGGTTAAAACCTTTGATATTTTATACTTAGACAAGTGTTCTTTGAAAAGACTTAAAAATTTAATTGACATGAAATACTCTTTTTGCTCTGATGAACATTGCTCATTTGTTTTGGAATTGCAGATAAACAGAAGTAAAATTTGATTTTAAGTTATTGTAACATATATTATAAAGTGTCCAATCCTTTATTATTTTATATTAAAATTAAATTTGATATTATATATTCATATTATTTCTATTATTATTCTAATGCTATTTATCTCTTTATTTTAAATAACTTTTATTTTACTTTTTTTCTATGTTATAATCAGCAACGTTATGAGTTTCACTATTGTTGTTGACCAGTACATGTATACATGCCAAAGTTTTTTTTTTTTTATTTCCCTATGTATTTATAGTTTTTCCAAATTAGCTTTTCTTGTGTGTGTGTTTGTACTTATTTTATTTATTTATAATACAAATATATACAGGCATAAACATATTCAGGTATATTTATTTTCAGCAAATTACAATTAATAATTTTTATAAAATTTTTGTACTGATCAATACAATGTATTAACAATACTGTAATAATATAATAAAATAGAAATATCACATATTCACAAATATGTCCTTTTCCCTTTCACAAATTCCTTGGCTACTAACGTGTATCATATAGATTATTAAACAACAAACCGATATGTAAAGATTACAAATACGTTTAGCAAACGAAATTACAAATTACTCAACATCCATGACCGCACATACGTTTGAACATTTGTTACGTACTCAGTCGCATTACCGCGCATTCGTTGAACATGTGTTATGTAGTCAGGCTCTCGGTAGCAGACGAGAAATGATAAACCAAGTAAATCAGTTAAATACCGGTTTAACATGATTCCGCTAATGGGAAATGTGATAAAGGATGAGCCACTGAATCACTATGTAGTGTTTCAATAACCCTAACTTTGGTTTTGGTGAGTTATGGATTTGTGTAAAGCCCTAGACGCAAAGGACAAGAGTTGTGTTTGTTGTTGCCAGACATTCAAATTTGGATTGTATGAAATGTGTCAGGATCTTTGGTGTTGTAGGCAGGGTTGTAGGTGTGGAGCTTTTCCCTCGGGCCTCAATCTAAAGGAACATCAAAGCCGAGACTGAGTTGCCTGGTGAGCTTATTCAGGGTTTCTTTGTTCAATGTTGCATTTTTACATGAGGTGTTTTCGGGATCTGCTCTCTTTTGGCACCCAAATCAAGTGGTTATTCGATAAGCTACTGTATGTCACTTATATATTGCTATTGTAACTTCTATATAGGGTTTCAAGAGGCAAAACAGGAAGTTTGGGTGTTCCCTACCTTTCGCCCATTCATCTGTTTATGAAAAGAATTGTGCCTCATCAGTGTATGTCCACAACCATACTATAATGATCCATCATGTGTTTTGTGGAGCAAACTATGAACTACTCTTATGAGTAGTTAAGTATGAGGCACTATGGTCCTTGGGATAAGAGACAAGGATCCAGAGATACGGGGTAAGGAACAGGACCCTTTAGAGCTTGGGATAAGATACAAGGCCCCAGATTCCTTGGGGTAACGTACAAGGTTCTAGAGATCTAATAAGATCTAATAACAAGTCTTTGGAGACCTTTGATAAGATACAATGCACTAGCAACCTTGGAATAAGGTACAAGACCCTAGGGCTCTTGGGCTAATGTACAAGCCATTATAATGCTTGTGGTAAGACACAATGCCCTGGAGTCACTGGTCTAAGGCACCAGGCTGTGGAGTCACTGGTCTAAGGTACAAGGCCCCAGAATCATTGGGTTAAGGTACAAGGCCATAGAGTCCTTGGGCTAAGGTACAAGGCCGTGGAGCCCTTTGTCTAAGGTACAAGGAACCAGCGCCATTGGTTTAAGATATAAGTCCCTAGAGTCCTTGGGCTAAGGTACAAGGCCCAGACCTCTTGGGGTAATGTACAAGGTTCTAAGTTTTTTGGTTAAAGTACAAGGCCCTAAAGTCATTGGCTGTATTTTACACAGCCCTAGAGTACTTGGCTTAAGGTACTTCAAGTTCTTTGGTTAAGGTAACAGTCCCTAGAGTCATTGTTGTAATGTAAAAGATCCCATAGTTCATGAGGTAATGTACAAGGGGCCAGGTGCCCTTGATGTACGGTACAAGGCCATAGGGTCAATGGAGTATGGTTCAAAGGCTTTAAATGCTTGTAAGGTGCAAGTCTCTAAAGTCCTTGACAAGATCTTAGACTTTTTGGAATAAGATACAGGCCCAAGAGCCCTTGAGGTATGGTACAGGTCTCTGGAGCCCTTGGAGCATGTTACAAGGCCCAGGAACCCATAGGGTAAGGTTCAAGGTTCTCGAGATCTAGTGGTTGGTGTGTTGTAGTACATTATTTGTTTTTAGAGATGTCACTTGAGACTGTGAAACACCAGAAGAGCTGAAGAATTGTCTGAACCAGCCCATAGTAAATAGTTCTCTTTGCTTGTAGTAATTTTGTTATGAAGTCAGTAGTGTCCTGTCGTAGGGTCTAAAGATGCACACAACAGCCAACATTTACTCCCAACAAGAGAACGGCTGCGGGCTCAACAGAGAGCAATGACTTATGGTCTTTTAAAGGGCCAGATACCAAAATAGGCTGCTTTGAAGGGGCTACAATTGTCCCTCTTGGTTGAGGAAACATGTTTCAACATTTGCCATTAGCACATAGTCTGTGAGTGTGGGGGCTTCACGATCACATGTAGTATCGTGGGCATTGTTATGGCCTTCTCAGTGCAAAGTAGGTAACATGATCCCTCTGTCTGTCACCTTCGCCCACACACTCTTCATCCGTTGGTTGCCATTGATAACTGAAGGTCACTGGAGCTGTTCTTCCAGTGTCCTAATTGTAAGATGGCTATAATCCACACCGTGTCTGTTTGTATTGACATCAATAGCTGTAGGCTCATCTGTGGTTAACGCTCCCATCAGTAATCAATTTCACACTTTAGATTATTTTATGACATCCACTGTCTCCGACAGCAGCCAACCCAATCTTGCCAAATAAAGCTTCGGTGTGGAGCATCCACTAGTGAACACTGACATCTCCAGACTAATCCTGTATGTGTGTTACACAATATGTTTTTGGCGAAGGATCATAACTCATAATAGTCTCAAAAAAACATAGTAGTCTCAGAAAACATAGCTTTTCTTAATGTGCAGACCAAACTGCATTAGTTTGTGGGGTTTTATTAGTCAAAGTCTCTGCAGTCCACACCTCCAAACCACATCCAAATCTCCAATGAATGTTTTTGAACTCAATATTTCTCCATTTCCACAAGCACTATACAGTACGCATAAATTATAGGGGTGTAACGGTACGCTAAAATCGTATTCGGTTCGGTACAGTGTCTTGGAGAGTTCGGTTCGGTTCATTCGGTTCGGTACAAAACAATAAGAACTTACATAATCTTTATTTTGAAAAGCTGCCAATACACAGTAGAATTCTTGCATAAAATAAATAAAAGTGACACATTTGGGTGATATTTTAAATAAATTGCACTCTTTATTAAGAAAAACACATTTTTTTAAATAAAAAATGAAATACTGCAACTAGTTAGGATAGATTACCTATCCACATTTTCTGAAGAGAGCACAGATCTGGTTATAATATCTCCAGCAGTAGAAAATGTTAGATGTGTTGCCTGCCCGATCTCCGTGGAACAATGTCGGCATACAACTTTAAATTTATCCACTCGTCTATCCCCGTTATGTATTTTAACAGAGAAGCCAAAGTGTTCTCAAACAGGAGAGTGTAGTGAGGTGAGAGGGTCTTCAAGCTCTGGCTTCTCTTTCGCTTTTGATATGATTCCATTTTCCTACTCGCGCTCGTGCTCGTCACTCAATAGCGTCCGTGCGGAAACTCGCCTAGGAACATTGTTCCGCTGCGCTTAATATCGCGCTAATAATACATTTATATAATTTAATAAAAATACCGAATACCGAAACGGTACGCAAGTGTCCCGAACCGAACAGGCCGTACCGAAACGGTTCAATACATACCGTGAACTGTTACACCCCTAATAAATTAACATACACTGGCCCATATTTCTTGAACTTTTTTTCCAAAATATAAATAACAGAAAAGTAGTTTTTTTCCCTCATAATTAGTGGTTGATGGCAGCACGGTTGTTAGTAGATAGCACTGTGACCTTTTAGTTAGAAGGGTGTCGGTTCGAGGCTCACCGGTGTTTGTTCGAGGCCCTTCCTGGAAGGAGTTTACATGTTCTCCCCTTGCTTGCATGGGTTTCCTCCGGGTACTTCGGTTTCCCCCACAATCCCAAAAGCATGCGGTTAGGTTAATTGAATAATCTAAATTTCCCTTAGGTGTGAACGTGTGAGTGAATGTTGCCCTGCGATGGACTGGCAACCTGTCCAGGGTGTAACCCCGAAAGGGAATATGCGGGCAGGAGAATAAACGAATGAATGAATTAGTGGTTTGATAAAGCCATTAATTGTCAAATATTTGAGTTTACTCTATTTCAAAATCTAAATGACAACTGAAACTTTCCTAATTACCCTGATCATAAGTTTACCGTAATAAAGTAGACGCCATTTACAAAAAAAGAGGCATGGGTGCTTCTTCTTCCTCTTTCCCTCTTTTAGTTATATGTATTTGTAAATATACAACTGTGCTCGGGTGCTGCAGAAGTTACATTGTTAAGTCTGCAGAGGACTAAGGTGCTTAGAATACTAAACATTGATGGGCTGATCTCTCATGGGTCATAACGGTGGCGATGCTTCTTCTGTAGTTGGTTTATTTCATCATACAAATCAACTTCCAAGAGTGCAGATGGAATGATGTCGTTGTACTGAAAACTTACTGTTTGAAGAGGGTACATGTAAATCCACTTTTATGTCTGGAAATAGCTGACCTCTAACATAAGCCAGAGAAACCGAGGAAAAAGATTGAGGAGAGAAGGTGATGGAGGTGATTTAAAAAACAAAGCAAGACGATTTCTTTAATTTGAGTCAAGCATGTCCTCCTACTCAAACACTCCCCCACACACTCACCCGCTCGCACACATACACACAAACACAGGCAGAGTGTGAGTTCAGGGGCCCCTGCTTTGAGTGGGCGTGGACTCGTCGCCGGGTTGGGTTGACGGGGTTCGCGTGGGTTTGCAGTCTTTATTGGTTAAGCTGACAGCTACTCAGAAAATCCTCTTTCTTCTGCCTTTGGCATCACACTTTACATTCAGATGCTTTTCAGCGAGGCGAGTTTAGACACACAGAACACACTTCGGTCTAAACTCTCTGGAAGTTTGAGAAGAAACCCAGAAAAGCTAAATGAATCAGAAACTCAAGGAGAAAACATTACTCCAATGGAATTTGGGGCTAGCTGCACGCTTTTTAAGTGTAAGAAATTCTTGTCGATTTAAATATCCTTTCACCACACTCACACTTTTTGGTGTAGGGTCAGCTCAAAGTTCACATCTGGTTAGGAATTTATCTAGCTGGTCTATTTTAGTTGTTATACATTTTATTTACATTCTGAATCAAACAATACAAACTGTTTATGCGTCACATGCCTAGTGCAGTCAGTCTCCATCATGGGCGTCACAATTGTGGGGGATGTGTGCTTTAGTACCAAAGTTCAAATGTTGAATGATTAAGGTTCACACCTACCTGGTTATTTTGAAAACTAGTATTTTTCTGCACGTGTCAGTCCACACATGAATGGTACATCGGGAACATGTGGACATCCTCGAACAGAGGTGCCTGTGTTTTTGTATACGCAGTGCTGAATATTAATTTTATAAATGCATTGACTCAACTGCCACCTGTTGGTTTGCTAGAGTTACACCTTTTTTTAATGGACACATGGACACCTTTGTTTTATTTATTTATGGGTGCTTTTAAAAAAAATGTGAATGTGTGGACTCGGCCTAATCTGTTGTTGATGAGTCATCCTATTGGTGGTACATTTGTGTAGCTGTGACACAGCATCTGATAAAGCTGTTCAAAAAAGCCTTGGATCGCGTTTGGTTAAAGATGATCTGTAATTACACTCCACAGTTTGCTGTAATATTAATTGTTATTAATTAATTGTTATACTAAGAAGTTCTGCTCCTTCTCAGCTTCAGGAAATAGTAATTTTGTCCAGTTGAGTACAATGTTTGTGTTGTATAAAAAGTATAATGCTTGAATCACAACACTTTTTAATTAGCATAATTGTTTCCCTGCCTTGCAGCCATCTTTAGAAGCAGATATCCGTTTTGGTTCAATTTGAATCCTTTGTTGATAAACAAGCGACTACTATTTTGAAAAATATTGTGCTTTTACTCCACATAAAGCCATTTTTTAATGCATAATATTTTTACGAATAACAAATGAGCCCTAATGTAATCTTTTTATTGTAATTAAACAATTACTTAATGTTTTAACATCAAAGGAAAGTTTACATGCTTGAACGTTTACATGAATAATATGTATAGAATTGTGTTTCTGTTTATTGCTAGTTTTTTTTTTTACTTCACATTTAAGTATAAACCCTCAAATACATTTATTTAAAAAATAATCCTTTAGTCAAATGCAGGCTCAAACCAATTCTGTTTCCTCCAAGGAACAAATCCACAAGATTTGATATCTTGTTTTTCATTTGTGTCACAAAAGATGCAAACAACACGGAAAGCTTTTTTGTTTTAAGGAACAGAAAAACATTCAAGGGCTGTGAAGCCACCACGCACTTCCTCTCCAGGGCTGCTCTCCCGGCCCAGCCTCCTTCCCTAAAATAGCTCAAGATGCTCAGGCAGATGGGAGCCTGATGATGTGCCCTCCATCTGAAGAGCCGAAGCTTCAGATGCCTGCTGCTAGCTTCATACTTTCACTGTCAGCAGTTGGAAATGCATGCGGGGAAAGTTTGGGTGGGATCCTAATTAGATGTTTGTACAGCACTATAATGTAAAAAAAAATTCTAAATGCACATTTCTTTTATTTTTTTCCTATGGTCATGAGACAATGTCATGGTGCTTGCATTCTACTTTTCTGACAAATGTATTATTTGGAGATCTGTTAAATTGACATGGAGACTTCATTAAATAGCAATAGTTTAGTCACAAGGTGCATGTTCCTCATAAAAATCCATTCTACGTGCTGCAGAATATGGTTTGAAACACTCAATCGACTAAATCGCTACACCCTGCAACTGATTGGTTGAGCAGACATCATTGGGGGGTGCCACTGTCAGGTCACTTGGCAATGACAAATAATGTGATGCATGTGATAAAAAAAAAACCCATCATCTTCCCCTGAAACAATTGTAGGGTTCATGAAATTTGGTTCAATACTTGCTGATCACAGAGGCAAAATCTTTTATTGGATGTTGATTTTTGTTACATTTTTATTGGCGTGCAAGTCTTTTAGCCATCACCAATACTTGAGAGAGGGTCATTTTGTCTGGCCGATATCTGGATTGGTGATGGGCGATAACCTCACATTGGGTAGAACTGAGGCCTTTATGTGAAAATGTTGCTGGTTTCAGAGAGGAGTGTTCATGTCCTCACTAGGCTTGCACGTCCTTCGTAACATGCATCAGGTTAATTGAACACTGTATGTTTCACATCTGAAAGATTGCATGAACACCGTACATTGAGCCCTCCAGTCTTGCAACACCTACATCGTCTCACTAACATACACATTTATCTACAAACTAACTCTCTTATCTCACTGACCTCATCTCTGTTTATACCTCCGTCCGGTCTCTTACTACATCTGCAGCTTCACAGTCTCTCGTCACACCCAAACCCTATAGATCATCTCTTTTTAGTTACGCCTCCTATGTTCATCCTTTTAAATACTTTCCTCTTTACACAGGCTTATATTGTGTAATTTTATGTTCTTTTTTTATGTTTTACCTACTCTGGTATATTACTGTTTTATTTCTGATGTTTTTACTGTTGTTCTGTTATTTTGTGTTTTTTTTACGGTGACCTTGAGTGGCACTTCCAAGTACCGGTACATTTATTATTGTTATTATCATTATTGTGAACTGTCCAGGGAGTAAAAAAAATAATCTCACACGACTAAACGCTACAATAAAATATAGTGTAGTGCTAGCTGGGATTTTGTTAAATTACAATTGACAGTCTTACAATGACTTTAAATTTACACGACTGCTCCAGGCCAACAATTTTCATAACAAACAAACAAAAAAAAAACTTTACCTCGATCCCGTGAGACACTTTGACCGATTATAATGGATAAAAAAATATATCTTTTTATTTTTATTTATATATAAATATGTGTGTGCGTGTGTGTTTTACATATTATTAACGTTTTTATCTAAAAAAAAAAAAAAAAAAAAAACATTTTTGGCTGAAATAATATTCTTTTTAATTACCGTTAGAGCGATTCGCCGCCGAACTAGCCGCATGCTAACGGCTAAGTTTATTAGCATACCAATGTCGTATCAAAATGATTAATTTAGACTTTTATTATTATTATTAAACTGTCCATACAACTTAACTCTGAACTTAATTTTCTGTTGGGAAATTATTATTTTTTTTAGAGGCGCGCCTAAAGATTACTGAAGCTCGTGTGTGGGTTAGAGACAGCAAGAACAGATTAATATTCCTCAATATGTCATCGAGTCTCTGTGACCGTTCGGGTCTCCTATCTCCTCTTCGCTCTCGGTATTCCGTCCCACGCGAGCAGCACCACCCACACGAGGATTTGCGTCAAGACGACGCGTGGGAGTGCGAGAGAAATGCAGCTTTACATCGGAATATCCCCGTTCAAGAGAGAGAGAGAGAGAGAGAGAGAGAGAGAGAGAGTCTGCAGCGATGAGCTTTCAAAGTGCTCTCTCTCCTGCGCGAGAGGCGGAGCGCAGTCCGGAGACCACCGTGGCGAGCACCGGGAGCAGTCGGGCTCCCCAGCAGCGAAAGAGAGGTAGGTTGGGTTCAGAAATTATTTTTAAATAGCTATTATAAAAGCATTCAAGGATTTGTATGTGCACGTGAAGCAGTTTCAGATCAATTCTCTAATAGTTTCCATGCTTATGTGAACAATATTGCAATCTCACAGGCAAATGATCTCATAGATAATGTGCCTACTTTGTTTTTAAAATGAATCACTTCTTTTAGGACATTTGGGCGGTACATGTGAACATATAGTTCAATTCAAGCAATTGTGGATACAGTTTGATTTTGGATAAGGTGCATAACGCATATTCCAACACGAATTGTTCCTTGTTTTGTCATCAATTGGACAACGGAACTTACTTTTTATTAAGTTTGTTCAGAAAGGCAGTCTTAATCTTAGTGTTTTGTAATACACAGTAAAAAGAAATGTTTCCACTTTGTTTTTAGCAGGTGTTAAGGCCAACATGTTTATGGCGAAAGATGACTGCAATGTTTAAAAGCATAAAGATTAGTTTATGGAGTGACTAGTAAAAAAGATCTTAAATTGAAGCAGTACATATGATTTTTAAACATCTCTTTGTGTTTATCTTGCAACTACTAGATGTACCTGTGTAGTTTTCCCACGGACCGGTTTTGTAACAGCACGGCCTCACTTGGCACATATCTTTTTTAACTGTGTACTGTACCCTTTAGCTGTCATTTTTCGTAGCCATTAGGATGTTCCACAAACAGATGGTACTTTTCAAAAGCATGACACAACATCCTGTTGATCACTGACTGGTGAGTTGTTGAGCTTGCTGATTGGTCAGAAAGAACCGTCACCACCACCTACGCACTCTGTCCTTTGTTTTTTTGAGCTCAGCATTGTTTGTTTCTTCTTTTGTTTTCATTGCGGGGTTCTACTATTCTTTCTAATTTGTGATGATGTCACCAAAAATGCCTTAGAGGAGTTATGTATCTTCGGGGACATGTCTAAAATAGACCCACTTGTAGGCATACTAGAAGTCGGTGGAACTACAAAGGAAAATTGTGGTGGGAAGAGCTAAAGCTATACCAAGCCGGGTCGTGCCGTTGCTTAAATTGAGTGGAAAAGTTGCAATGGTAATTTTAAATATTCATATGTCTCTATGGGTTTGTGCAGCTATGTCATTGCTTCTACCACGTTCCTTGGGTGAGCTGCAGCTGTACCGGATCCTGCAGAAATCAAACTTGCTTTGCTACTATGAAGCCTTCATCCAGCAGGGCGGCGATGATGTGCAGCAGCTATGTGAAGCTGGCGAGGAAGAATTTCTAGAAATCATGGCCCTTGTTGGAATGGCTACCAAACCACTTCATGTTCGAAGGCTCCAGAAGGCTCTTCGAGATTGGGTCACCAACCCCGCCCTCTTCAACCAACCCCTGACGTCACTTCCTGTTTGCAGTATACCAGTGTACAAGCTCCCCGAAAGCTCCTCAAGCATCCACAGCAATGGGCAACAAAATCAGCTCGTCGTTCCCAGGGCGCTGTTGCCTACAAGTCAGAGTCCTGGTAGGCTGGATATCAGTAGAGATGGGACTCCGGGGTGCTCGCCTTTGCAAGGCGCAAGTGAAGGTCGGTTTTGGGGAAGCGAAAGTGAGCATAGCCTATCTCCATCTGGGGGTTGTTCCCCATGTTCCCCTCACGATGCTCTAGAAAACCTTGATTCAACTGCCATCCAGTGTGTGATGGAATGCGTAGAACGACTTTCCGAAACATTTCCCAAGTGCGACCCTGCAGAAGTCAAACAACACATTCGCAACAATAAGAAGCTTAGCAAGATGGTCGGTCATATCTGTGAGATGAATGAAGATGATCCTCAGAAGGAGTTGGAGATTCGGAAGTACAGTGCCATCTATGGGCGGTTTGATTCCAAAAGGCGGGATGGAAGGCAACTCACAATGCATGAGGTTGAGTTTATTCTTTATTACACTTCTGTAAATTTACATTCAGACTGCAAGTTGTGATGCTAAATTCAGATTTTTTTTAATGAAATATTATTTTTTGAGGAGTGTACTCGTTCCAATGCGACACACATGCATAGAAGAGAAACCACCTTTTGAAAACCATTGGAAAACAGTCTTCTCCAGCAACTTTTAACTGTAAGAAAGCATGTCTGAATTGCAATTGATGATGAAAAGTTTGATACAACTAAAAAGTCAGATATGCAAATTGGAGACAGGTCTCATATGGGCAAAAAGAATCAGATTTGGGTAACATTGGGCTGCAGTCTGAACGTAGTTCAAGGTGTGTTATTTTGAAAATGGATTTCCAGAGTTTTATGTGTTGGGATTGTCGCTGTCGTAACGCTTTGTGCTTGACGCCACTGCTTTGTTTACAAACACCAAGCTTAAATTTGGATAACACTACAACTGTGTTGCTGTATACTCTGATATTATCGCTTACAGTATGAATAGGTTTACATGCAGATGTTTCCTATTTGATCATCGGACAGAGAGTCCAGTTTTTCTGCAGACCCAATGCTGAAAACTCTTTTTAAAAATTGCACAAATCAAATGCCACCTGTAGGTGTGGTAGAGACGTTACAGCGTTTAAAGGGTCTTTGTGTTTAGGTGGGGATGCACTTTTGTTTTTAAAACGGGCACACCTGTAGTACACCTGTGTTCTTGTTGACATCTTTGCTCACTCATTAATGGTCCTGCCAAGAAATTGTGGTGGTGGTGGTTTACTCATTAGCAAGAGCTGGAGAAGACACAAAATATTTTATTAAGGGAAAAAAAACACGAGGGGGAAAAACTTACTAAACTAAAACTGGTACTGGAAACATAAACAAACTATAAACAGAAACAAACTGTAACAGAGTGAATGTGGATTAGCACAATGAAAACTGACAGACCTGGATCTCCACTGGAAAAAAGCCAGTAGAGGTAGACCAATGAACCCATGGCAAATCCAAGAGAAACAGAGGATATAAAGAGAAGGAATTCTCGGCAAACCTGCGTGTGCACAAAAGCTTTGATATCTATCAATATAATAGTGTTTAAGCTCAGATAAATCTGTTCAAATCTCAGAATGAAGAATTTCAGAATGTGATCATTTAAACACTATTGACTTGTCAGGATTTGTTTAAGCTCAAGTGAAACGTTTCTTCTACTAAAGATCTTCTCGTTGTAAACCTGTTACCTTTGTATAAATGGTTCAAAAAAGTGTTAGGAAGCGTGGTAAAAGTCTGTGGGTGAAAGTCGTTGGATGTTATCAATAATTGAATCCTTGTTTTGCTTTCGTCTGTAGTTAACAGTGAACGAAGCATCTGCTCAGCTGTGCATGAAAGATTTATCGCTGTTGACCCGAAGAGATGAACTTTTTTCCATGGCGAGGCAAATTTCTCGTGACGTCACCTACAAATACTCCCGCAGGAAGAGCAGGTAAACCAGTGGGTTACATTCAATGACTTCCATTCACATAGTGACACTGATTTTCACCAATGACGTGTCTCATATAGGTCCCACTGTGGCGACGAAGATGACCCATCCCCCAAAAGAATCAAATCTGAAGTAAGTTTAACCAAGTGTTAGTCCATTTTGTATGCAGTGTTTTTCTATGAGATCCTGTGGATCCTGGTGGAGCAATTACCGTCAGGTTTTCCCAAGAGCTTTGCTTCGTATCTCTGTGGAGAACTCAACAAAACCATTGCAAACAACAGTTTCAGATTAAATCTGGAAGCAGCCTGTTTTTGATGAAAGTTGTTGAGAGGATAAAGAAAAGCCTGGCTGATAAAGTGAAGGCGGAGGGGCCTGAAACAAACCATTGACATCATCCTGTGGGTGCTCAGTGAGTTACCCACACACCGCTGTGGTTGCCAGAGATGAACGTCATTCGTGGATTCTCATGATGACCTCAGAGGAAAATGTGGAGGGTGTTAAGGGGTGACACGAGGAGAAAATAGAGAAGACAACAGCTTGTGTCGGTATAGCTAGGGCATGAAGGAACTTTGCAGTGGTAGAAACTATTAGTTTATGCGGAAGGTTTACAGCAGTAATGATGTTCAGAAAATATCAGGAATGGTGCAATGATCAGTTCCAAGTGTTTCTCCTCTTTGAATCTTCTCTAAAGATTGGCAACATGGGAGTCTCAAAACAACTCTCAGATGAGCTGAAAACAATGATTGTGAGCATCATGGTTCAAGGAAAGCTCTTAGAGATTTACGGCACAAGATGGTCACGGACAACCCACAGACCATCTCCAAACACCTACAGCATCACCTTGCTGCAGATGGTGTCAACGTTCAACTTTTTCATCTCACTTTACTCAAGGAGAGGCTTTACTCAGGTTTTTCCTCATGTTTACGCAACAGCAATGGAGTGCCTTTGATTAAAGTTACAAACAGAGCAATAAATGAAGATAAACGTTACATTAGTGTTAGAACGGCTTCTTTCTTGTCGTCTGTGTCTCCTCTCGAAGCCATGTGTTGAGTCATGTTTGCTAATAAATGAAGCAGCCTTGAAGCAATAAACCCTCTCACTTCACGCTGAACTCAATGTGCGCTTCATCACTCTCTCCTCTTTTCTCTCAGGATGGTGTGTATGATCTTCAGGAGGCCCTTCAGGTTCTTCATGCACGTCAGGAGACATTGAGAGAGCAGCTTGCAATTGCTAAATCTAAAGGAGAGGAGACTGTCAGACACAGTCTACAGGTAAATCAAGTGCAAAAATGATCGTTGAACTTAATTTCTGTCTTTGCAAATGTACAAAATAAGCCGCTTTAAAAATGAAAACAATCTACAGTATATTTTTAACTAATAACTGAAAGAATTTCTTTCTATTGAATCTGAACTTTCAAGAACATTTACGTCAGAGAAATCCATAGTTTAAAAATAAAGGATTTTACTTTCTAAATTATATTGCGAAAGGTCCTGTGGGTAGAGGAAGTTTTTAAGTTTAAGTATTCTTTTCATAAATAGATTTTATTGTTGTTTTATTTCGATTGGACAATTAATGTTTAATGATGGAGAGTAAAACATGGACTCCAGTTTCAGAATTGCTATAGTTTATTCAGGTTTCAAACCGACGGCCCACATTTTGCATTGCCAGCAAGTCAAAACTTTGACTTTTGTATCTCGAACTTTTTTGTATCTTCAAATTTTTTAATTTTTACCTCAAAATTTTTACTAAAGTAAAAAAATATTTTCTTCTCAAACTGTTCAATTGTCCTATCAAAAAATGAATCTTTTCATCTCAGATTTAAGAGTTTTTATCTCGTAATTATAACTTTTTAATTTCAAAATTTGTCCTTGTTAAGTAAAAAATGCTCAAAATGTAAACTATTTCAACGGTTTTTTTTAAATCTCGAAAATTTGTTATCCAAAAATTTTCCTTTTTTTACCTTGAGGAAATGGGCATCCATACTCTGTACTCTTGTCAGAAATTGTTTTCTTAGAAAATCACTTCCTTTCTCACTCTTTTAAATGTTATTTATTAATTTCTAAACAATATAACTTTGTGTGAAATGTTGGACACTAACATTCAATTCTGTTAGCTTGAGCGGTCAGTGTTTTATGTTTGTATAGGCACAGCTGGACTCACTGTTAGCCAAACAGGTCGAGCTGTTACGTGACGCTGCCGTCCAGGAGCGACTGAAATCTCTCGACTGGCGCATTCCAACAGCGGCTCTGAAATACCTCACGCCATCCTCTCAGCACTGCAACAGCAGCTTCACACATCTACCTGGTACATCCATCTGCTTAGCGCTACATCTCCCTCGCTTAGATCACTCATTAAATTTCTGTGTTTGAACTCAGGGGAAAGACAGATAAACCTGCGTCTAACCGATGTTCCTCTTGGGAGGAAGCTGGCCAATGAGCTCAAACGACATCATAAACATATTGCAGAGGAACGGCAACAGCAGAGTTCTGAAGAAAGAATGATGACGATCACAGGTGAGATATCACAGATGTTGTAAATAGTGACACCGGTGGCCATTGAAATGAACTACACCTAGCTTTTTCTACAGCGCATTAACATTCTCTCTGATAAACATTTTGGCAAAAGGTAAGATAAGGTTTTAAAATACAATCATGTAATATAGACTGGCAATTTTCCAGTCTATATTGGCTTTCTATTGGAAAGTGCAGATGTCTCTCTGATTTCTTAAAATAGTATGTAATAAAGACCACCAATATTCCAGATGTTTACAAAGAGCAGATGTCTCTCTGATGCTCATTTTAGCAAAATTAGTGATAATGTCTTAAAATAGATGTATGTAACATGGACCCCTAATATTCCAGATGTTTACAACAGTTACTTTATACTATAGCATTGTTAAAAACACAGATAATCTCTGTAATGTTCTTTTAAAGCTTTCTATTGGAAAGAGCAGGTGTCTCTCTGATGCTCATTTCAGCAAAATTAGTGATAATGTCTTAAAATAGATGTATGTAACATGGACCACTAATATTCCAGATGTTTACAACAGTTACTTTATACTATAGCATTGTTAAAAACACAGATAATCCTTATAATGTTCTTTTAAAGCTTTCTATTGGAAAGAGCAGGTGTCTCTCAGTAATGGTTCTGGTATTAACCTCTTAAGCCCGAGAGTCCCCGGTACCGGGGACTTGCCCCCTTGTGCGTTACATTTTCAATCATAGCTCACTAACCCTGAGAATAACCCACACATATTAAATACTGTTGTGTTCAGCGGAAACTCCTCTAAAAACGTATCTAATTCAATTTCATATCCGTTAACCACAGCTCGAACGCCATGCAAATAAACAACAACATGTCCGGAGTATAATTCATGACCACGTTTTTGTTTATGTGCGATATGTATCCACAATATAAACGGAAACGCCAAAATCATTACATTAAATGAAAGCTAACAACCAGCTGAATCCAGTGATATGCAACTCATTAACATTGCATGAAGTATTTCAGAGCAGGGAGCGAAAGTTCCACGAAAAAAACGCCAGCGAAAACCAAGCAAGCATGTAAATCTTGTCTTACCTTTGCCGTTTTTTCAACAAAAAGTTATTTCCATAGCGATAAAAGTCCGTTTGTTGTTATGTCCGGTCGATAGCTTCGCGAAAACGCCATTTTTGATTTTTTGTGTTGCTCCTTGGTCTCATGACGTCACCAAATATGGAATGACTCCCCGTGCGTAAGAGGTGGTCTTTCCACGCTGCGCGTCGTGTGATTCGTCGGCGATCCCGTCAGTCTCAAAATGGTTGAGCTCATTGGCTTCCTCAGAATCAGAGCATTCCAGCGATATATAGAGCTCCCGGATTGGACAGATGGTCGGTGGGTAGGGACACGCAGAAGCTCGACGTCGAAAGCGTTTGTGAATGAAAGGTTCCCAAAAGCGCAGCAAGATGGCGTAAATGAGCTTCTACCCCCCTTTTACAGCGTTTCTTTAGGAGTTTTTTTTGCTGAAATCATGTCCCATAAGCAAGAAAAGAAGACTCTGAACGTAGCTGAAGCTTTGGACAAGATTTTTCCATATTTCAATTATTGTGCCAAATTGTGCCAAACTGTGCCAACATGGATTACGCCTGAACTTTGTTCAATCAAAACCTTTACAGAATATTAGTTTCTTGTAGTATGAACACCAAACTTGCTACAGATGTTCTTGACATGTAGTTGTTACAATTGATTGTGTTTATTTGCTTCGTTATAAGTAAAATAAGGAGATATTGGAGGAAACATGTGTTTTTTTTTTAGTCTGAGTTCATTTTTTGGCCATTCCAACATCAATTACTCTTACCCAGTGTTCTTGACTGTCAAATTAACTCATCCACACCACTCCCCAAGAACCTATCATCATTTTGATACCAAGATTTGCAGTTTAGGCCTTGTAAAAGCTGAGAAATGCCTTAAAAAGTAAAAGTATAGGATTTTCGGAAAATAGGCCTCAGGGCTTAAGAGGTTAAACTGATCTTCTTAGGAACTAAACTCCAGTCCAGTGTAAAAGGAGATCTTAGCCTACAATATACTAAGATTTCATACTCCCCTGGGCTTGAACTCTGTCTGATCATTGTACACTGAAATAATTTTGGTCTACGTGGATTCAAGGATCTATGCTAAGCTATGCTAAAAGGGGAATAGTTCCTAAACTCATCATTATCTCAAGGGGGAGTGAACCTATGTTAAAAACCTTGGAGTGATACTTTAAAGAACCCTGACATTTCCTCCCACCTTTTGGAGCAATTTTCGTGTGTTACCTAGGTACTGCTAATCTTCAAAGAAGCAGTGTGGACCCAGAACTGTCTTCTCGACTGGCACAGGGTTCATCCTTAGCGCCTACTCTGCTCCCATAAACCTCAGTGCATCAATGTTTTATCGCAACTTCAGAGAACGTTTCTAATGTATGCAAATGTCCTGTGAAGGAAGCACTTTCTCTCTGAAACTCCTACGGTCTGTGTGAGTAGGTGAACATTCACTCGTCTGTTTGACGTTTTGGGTTTTTCTTCCGTCCCAGTGTGGGCAGAGCCTGATGTCAGCCCGTGTCGCTTTCTGAGCTTTGTTTCGACTGATGGCAATCACCGATAAATGATGAAATCCGTGGCTGAAATGTTTATTGTTTACTAAGAAGAGCGACAAGTATGAATTAGATTTTGATAATAAGATTGATATAATTTTTCTGTATCAAGAGAATGTTATTATCCACTTGTTTTTACTTGTAAATGAAGGCCATAATCTGCTTCGTCTGAACGAAAGAATCGATAACTTGTTTGTTGAAGTGTTTGTAATTTGCTGGTATTTAACTAATGTGAAATATGCATTAAATTGAAAACAATTTGAAACTGTTATCTATGTATTTCAGAAAATGGATCCCAGAACGAGCGCAAGCTTTCTGAAAAGAAGTCGATCAAATCTGAGCCAGAGGAGCCCAGATGACGTCTTTGCTTAGTGAATAAAGAAACTGTGGCCTTAATGCATAGAGATCGGTTTATTTTTAACTTCTACAAAGTATTTTTATTTCCATTTGTATTGTGATGTAAAAATACGTCTGTATTTGTTGTCTGAGTTTATTTGTGACTGTTTTTACATGTGTTTGCATGCTTTCGTTCAGGTGTAGTTTGCTAGTAAACAAGGCGCAGTCGTTGTTAGATTAGTTAACTGATGTATGAATATAAATGACATTTGTAAAAGAAAACTGATTATTAAACAAGCTCATTGCATTCACTCACTTTAAAAATAATGAGATTCATATTTCATAATGAGATATGGATAATATAAAGACATATAAAGATCCATTTATGGGATTCATCATTATGGAATCAAAGACTTGCGGAATATATGAGAATATGGGATACATGTTTAATATTTATTAGATACATATTACATAATAATGAGATGTGTATAATTAATATTTATGAGATACATGTGTGAGTGAATGTGTGTTGCCTTGTGATGGACCACCTCTCGCCTGATGTGCGCACCAGCAGACCCCTGTGACCCCGAAAGAGAATAATTAGAAGCTGAATGAATGTCATAATAATGACATGCATATAATTAATAATTATGGCATGCACATCTATTTTTTTTTAGATACATTTAAAAATAAAAAAGAGATCTGTTCGATTAATATTCATGAGATACATGTCATAATAATGATAGGCATAATATTAATTATTATGACGTACTCAACTTTTATTTATGAGATACATATTTCATAATAATGAGATGCGTGTAACACATCATTTAAAAAAAAATTATGTGATGATAATTAGGTTTATGTTTCATAATTAGATGTGCATATTTCATAATTATGGATGTGCTGAAAGAGGACATGAAGTTAGTTGGTGCAAGAGTAGAGGATACTGAGGACAGAGTTAGGTGGAAAAGGATGATTCGCTGTGGCGACCCCTAAACTGGGAACAGCCGAAAGGAAAAGAAGAAGAAGAATTGGATCTGAAATTCTTTCTTTGGTGAAAGCATTGAGTTCCGTAGTGTATTTGTTACATAAAAATTCTTGATCTTGTTCAATGTTAACTGTGTAAATGTTTGATGTTTTTACATAAGTGTTTGCCAGCCTGTCATGTACAAAAAAACAAATAATAAAAACACGTTCAAAGCTTGTTCAGCTCAAATTCAAATGTTCAACAAAATATGCTCACAATCAAGATTAATTATGGACCAGTATGTCCTTTATTAAAATGTTCATTTAAATAAACTATTAATATTTATATTTTAGGCTAAAGAAAAACACTGTTCCACTGATTGAACAAATGCCTTAATAATTACTTTAACATAAGTAATTTGCAGTTATTTAAGGCTTTTCAAGTAGTTTTTGATCGATACTTTTTCTGTTGTCCACAAGAGGGCAATAAAGATTGCTTTATTTTAAAACTTAGTTTTAAACGCAATAAATTTTTAATAAAAGAAATCATGGTACTGTTCAAAACTTTTTAAACTCTGTGATGATGTCAAATTAACTATAACCAATTAAAACTATAATAATGATCTGGGCATAAATGTAGCATTTCCTTCTATTATACTTCTTTTAAATTCCATACAAATTTTAAACAAAAAATAAAATTAAACAATCCAGAATTCTGGATTAAAACTATTTCCTTAAATATGAAATATTGGGTCGAGAATTTACGTATATTGTTGGCTACTAACCAACCTACTCATCTTGTTTTTTTTTAATCACAGACTGATTGAATCACTTGTTTATAAAAATACATTTTTTATTGCAAATTATAACAATAGTACAAAGCAGGCACACACAAATCAAATACAGTATGAAAACCAAATACAGTATCAATACAAATCAACGTTAACCAGCCTCAATGCAAGGACAAACATATATAAACTTACATTTTGTGAACGCTTTTGTCATATATTCTTTATATATATATTTTATACATTTTTTTTTTATAAATGTTTTATTGTCCCCAATGACGGCGCTAAATGAGGTCACACGATGGCTGTGTACTACGTTTAGTATTGTCTAGAATAAAGTGTTCTACTTCACGATAACGAACACAACCACCAAGTGCGGCTGAGGAAGTGATGTGCGCCATAAGAAAGATCGACACACATCTGAGCCAATCAGCGATCAGTTTAAATGGATGGGACCAATGATGTACTGGCAACGATCCAGTGGGTGTGTTCAAATCTGTCGCGTCACTCGCCTGAAAACATAGCAAGCGGCAGTCAAAGACGAGGGAAGAAGAAACCGGCACGACCCTGTAAATTATTTTAATTATTAAGTACTTACTGAACAAAATTGTTACAATCGTAAATTGTTTATTTAGCTGGCAGAGTTTAAAATGTTACATTTAAGGTTTTCGAGGGTGTTAAGGGAGTTGTGCAAACCCAATTCAAGGCGCCCATGGAAAAACCCCACAGACCCTGGAGCATCTTCATCCAGACGAGCGCTGTGCACGCAGAGCGATGCCTCCACTGAAAAGTGAGTAGAGCTAGAAACCCCTAAAAAACCCTCCAGTGTCACCTGCTCGCAAATGTCAAGCTTGGTTTGTATTTAGAAAAGGATTTTATTGAAATGGGGAGACCCACATTCCCTAGAGCTGATTCCAGGGCCTTGGAGATGATGGTTATGGTGCTGATGTAAAATTACTAAAACATCATTATCCATCAAAGTCCTTCACATTAATTTTTGAAAATGCACAGTTCTTCTATGATGCTTTACAAGTACATATCAACCAAAAATGTAATATTTGTATTCATTTTGTTTTATAATGCTCACACACATGGGCTCATAGCTGTGTGCACAATGATTAAATAGAAATCATCCAAATAACATCTTTAAAACATTGCATGAATTACAACTCAAAAACATAAATATGAATTGACGTATTAGAAGTTATCAATCCAATCTCTAGCTATCCAATCATCTGGGGATTGGTGGTACACCCCCCATCCCCCAGTCAGGCTCACTTTGTCATTGGTAACCTCACATCAGACGAAATCCTAAATTAATTCTGGAAAGTTAGCTTCCATTTTAACCCAGTTGATCAATTCTTTGATTGAACAAGCTAGCAGTTCATTTGTGAACCTGATACCCTTGTTGTCTCTTGCTCTCAGATTGTGCATCATTTAATGCTCCTGGGCTTGTTTTCTTCTCTAATTCGTCTCGGGTTTCTGAAGCGCATGAGCTGTGTCCTGAGGGAGCCCACCAGGAGTGTGTGCTCTTGATTCTCCGTTTTTACACCAATAGCGGATGTTTATTCTGGTCCACTTGCTTGCAGAAAGTAGTGGGTAATTTTCGCCATCTGGATGAGAAACTGGGGGGAAATGGCTGGTGGCGTGTGATCAGTGCAATCAAATGTCTTGCTGGTTTAGCAGATACTTGAAATAATAGTTTCTCTGATGTGGATTCAATCTTGTTCCAAAACTATTGCCAGTTTTATGATGTTGTGAGGTGCGATTGTTGGGGAACTAGGATGGAGTAATATTGTAGGACAATCTGGCAACCTTTGAGTACAGGGAGACTTGAATAAACAGGGTAACCAAGGTAGTGAAAGCCATAAACATAACATGGGTTGGGTTCCTGGGAGAGGGCTCTGAACTTCTGGGGCTACAGGGTGAAGTTGGAGGCACCTGGCCCTGGGAGACAAATGGACGCCTGGTGGGCTGCTGGGGAAACGGGGGACCTGAAGAACCAAGAGGCTAGCCAGAGCCACAGTGGAACCGGTATGGCTGAGGACTGGGCTGATTCATGGAGGAGGAGAAGTTTAACCAAGTGTTACAACCCATAGTTGTACATTTGTTTGTGTGTGCCAACTGTGATACCCTGGATTGAAGCCACCTGAAGACCTTCAACACTGGAGCTAGATTGATTGTCCCAGCCCTGTCCAATTACCACCTGGATATAAGAAGACTTCCCACCTGATCTTTTGGGTCATCCTTGCCTACCTTTAAATTGCTTCTTTCGTGTTTGTTTGACTCTCTAGTTTTGTGTTTGGACCTCAACTTCGCCCTGTTTTTAAATACGACTCCTCCCTCTTCCCCTTTGTAATGATGCTAATGTGGCCACTTAAAACTCACTTAAATTAAATTTCCCAAAATCAGTTTTGGTATGAAAAGAATGAAAAGAAGTTTGGGGCAAAAAGAATGGGAGCTACAGCATTGAAACAAATTTCACGAAGTACACGGACAAGAAGAAACAGCCCCTGAGTGCAGCTTAATCAAGTGCCGGATCCCTGGAACTATCTCTAGAACCTAGAGGGAACTTAAAGAACCTAACTCCCTTCCTTGAAAAATGAAAATGAAAAATCTTTGGTTCTGGAGTAACAGCTCTGGACAGTTTAGCTTCATCCTTCATGAAGATGCAATTGAAGCTCTTCTTTGCATCTTTGGAGATCCTGGTATGTGTATTAAAGCAACCTTGGAACTCAATCCCACAGGAGTCTAACATTCCAGTACTGAAGTCTTTACCAACCTCATGTAAAGGATTATTTTCAGTTTTGAGATACAAATTTTTGCTCAAATTGTCATCGTCACTCATGCATCAACCACTTTAGAAAATACCATTTTTTTTCTTTATCAAAAAATATTAAACTAATATGAATTCAACAAAATGGTGGTTGTACAGTTGCTGGGATTTATCTAAATCACATGTTAAACTCAAGGCCCGCGGGACAGATGCGGCCCGCCATGTACCATAATGCGGCCCGCGAGAGCTTAAAAGTTTTGAGTGTCTAAAAAAAACGAAAACGGAAAAAAACTACATTTCCCACAATGCCTTTAGCCGCAACACATCCATACTCACGAGAAATACTGCAGAGCTCTCACACATTGAACGTAAGACTCGCATTTGAGTGATTTCTCATACCACACCTCCGATTTCTCACGCTAAAATAAATTTCAAGATGTGAAATGGGCGGAGCTAATAGTTTATCTGTGATCTGTTTCTTGATGATAAAAGATGATGATCGAAATGCATCGTCTTCGGTCTCTGAGGGTTTTTTTCGCTAAACAAATTACAAAAATGGTATTTTTCTTTATTCACTTGGACAGTTTGATCCTTCATTAATGGAGTTATGTGGGTTTTCATAAGCTGACAAAAATCTAAAAGATTTATATCAGAACAACAAGCATACAGTTGTTTCTATGCAACTGAATTGTCACTTGAATAAGTTATAAATAATGAGTTATATAACATTAAGGAGTAGTTATATTTATTTTATATTACATTCGATTACATTGTTTACATTTATAAGTTACATCCGGCCCTTTGAGGACAGCCATCATGCTAATGATGACTGAGTTCGACACCGCTGATCTAAATCATGGGTTGGCACTGGTTGGATCACCGCAGACGGGCATCTACATTTGATTGGAGTGGACAGCACCAGCTGACACATGAGCCACTGTGTGTGTGTCATGCTGGCATGGATGCCATCTCGCCATGCTCTGCTGCAGTGAAAGGTTGCCAGGTTGTGCTCACAAAGCTTTTTTAGCCAAGCAGCAGATGATGACGACACGGTTCCGCTTGTGTCAGCTGGTACATTTTCTGGTGTTTTGTTCACCTCAGGTGTAAATATGTGCTGTGAATCTAAGAGCATGTGATCGTGTGAGAAGATCAGCTGTTTCTCTGCTCGTTTGAGCGATTCTCACTGAGCTGGAAGAGGATAATGAAGAGATTGTTACAGAATCATCTCACGTTCAGGTGTCGACACACAACTTCCTCAAGAGACTTCAGGCTGTCATATTATATAGTAAACACCAGGGATGCACTGAAATTTAGAAAATGTTCAACGTAAGAAACTGCCCGAAAGTGTCGCCACGCCTTTCCCATCCCCCCGTCTCGTCATTACGCATCACGGAGTATGTCGGCGGTTTGGGAGCGCTTCAAAGTTTCAGACGAGAACAGCAAAGTTGCAATATTTGTGAAATTATTGTCTTCTGTTTGTGTTGTTGTTTGTTACAGTAATTTAAAATTGAAGTAAAAAAGCAGCTAGAATATTTTTTGCAGAATTTTGTTACAGAAAGAAATTTTATTTAGTTTTGTTATCGTTAAACAGCCTTATTACTGTTATTTATTATCAATAAAAGTTTGATTGCTTAATTAATTTGTTTTTTGTTTTTTTTACACAAACAAAAAGAAAATATTTTAAACATATTTTTTAATGAAGCCATTTTCAGTATCGGTTTCAGCCAACTGCATTTAACATTTTCGGTTTCGTTTTAGGCCCTGAATTATTATTTCGGTGCATCCCTAGTAAACATAGTTATCTGATAATAAATGCCTTCACTCAACCACTAACTACGAGTGGGGAAAAAAATGCTTGGCTACCTGACCGTCCATTAGGTCAAATGCAACTTTCCATTTTCCGAGAGACAATGTGTTTAGAATTTTGTTAATATCCGTACTTTTGATTTGTCGTCTATACCAAACTTTGCTACCAAAACTTCACACATTTTAACCAAGCAGTTTTTTTCCTTATTCTTGATGAATCCAACCTAGCTGTTCATGGATTATTTGTGAGTAGAAGCCTGGTGTGTTTGGCGCTCTGCCTGTGCATTAGAGGGGATCAGGCCTCGGAGCTTGACAGGAAGTGAAGGCTTAGCTCTTCTGCAGTACACCGGACAGGACGGGGGTGTGTATGATGAGTGTTTGTTCTCATCAGGTTACGTGTCCTAGTTTAATTCTGTCCAGGTCAGACTCTAGCTCGCTTGCGTTTGGTACAGTACTCTTCGATAACGATCATCGATCTGTGTGAAAAATACAGGAAATGGAAAATAGATTGCTTTGTTTCAGATACAAATAAAGATTTCTTTACTCGTCTATATTTCTAGTGTGAAAATGTGTAGGCATCTGTGCTTACTTTTATTTAACATATTGTTATTCTACAAGACCAAAAATTATAAATCCATCTCCTCCTAGCTCCTACCGCAACGGGAATTCTGGGAAATCGCTGAGAATGTTGGAAAAAATTTTCATTGACTTAACATGGGCTCAAACTAAAAACCTCACAGAAACTTCAAACTCCCCACTATTGTGGAGGTAATCAGTTTGTGCAAGAACATACCAAGCACTGTGCAAAAGTATTTGCACCCCAGGCTCTAGAAGAGGTCAAATATTTTCCATATAATGGAATATGATTTTATTCTATAAAATAAAGAAGTCAACAAAGATATCTTCAATGGGAAACGTCATAGAGAAAGGAGGGTTTGTTTATGTTGATCACCACTGACAGCTCCATAGCAACGGAACTGTTTACCTCAGCAACCAGACGTTCTGAACACTATCTCAGCTTTGGTAAATGATAGAGACATGGGAGTTGGTTTGTATAACTTGTGTAACGTTTCTGTTCTTTATCCAGTTTATGCCTCCTACACAGCTGTTTCAGTTTCAGTTCATGACTGGATTCCAACCTTTGTGCGACATTGACATAGCACCAGTTTGGTATATCTGGTTCATCATACAGCTGAATAAAATCCTTGACTTTGTACAAGTCCGCCCGGTTTGAATGTATCAATGTTGATTTAATTTTTGTAAAGTATTATTATTTATTTGTCTGAAGGCCTTCTTTGTTTGCAGCATTGTTCACACCTGCCTTAAACATTTACAGTACTGTATATGTATAATCTGATTATTTAAAAACTATTATTAATCCCAAGAAGTCTATTTGCCATTGTGTTCTATTGGTCTCAATTGTTTCTCTTTTATTTCTCTCATTCTGTTGCTTTACAAACATTTCATTTGTTGTGTAAGTACCTGATTTATTTAATATCTTAGTTTCCCTCCCTTTTATAATCTCCCAGCTAACAAAACACTTGATGTTGAGCATTGTTGATTTCCCCACTGCTTCCCACCAATGACCTTGCACACAGCGTTTGATTGACAGACCATCTGACCAATCATAGCGCTGTGGCTGTCTGGCTTTAAACTAATGTCTGACTCATGGAGGAGCAGGTCGATTTATGCTGTTCTGCAGGGAGGGAAAGAAGTATTTGAACCTATGCAATTGTACCGCAACAGAGGCTTAAATACTTCCTTCCTTGACTTCAACTGAGTCTCAAACCTCAAAATGTCAGTCATATAATAAATTAAATATCCCTTGCAAAGCATACATTTGAGTAAATATGCTTTTTTGGTAAATTTACAATCTGGTTTTCTGAGTTTTAACATTTTTCACTTTTGTAAACGGAGGAATCTTCCGCACTGACATTTTGAGATTTTTGCTGAAATCAAACTATCCTTAATTCTCTCTAGGATCCTTCCGCTTGAAAACCCTTGTGTTTTTGACAGAACACTATCTATTTATATTGTCTTTCCGCTGACTTTGTGTTTTCCCGGCTCCCAGGAGAAGAAAGGCAGGTATTTTACCCAGCCTGGAAGATCTCCTGTTTTACACCATCGCCGAGGGACAGGAGAAAATCCCAGCGCACAAGTTTACCACAGTACAGTCAATCTCCCTTCGCTTCCTCTCTTTTATCCAATGAAAAAAAGCTAAAAATGACAAACACAATGTGACATCTTGATGTTTTCAGGCGCTGAAGGCCACAGGTTTGCGCACCGGAGACCCTCGTCTTAAAGAGTGCATGGAGATGCTCAAACTCACACTCAAAACCACTTCTGACGGCGCTCTAGATAGACATCTCTTCAAAAAGTAAGTAGAAATCTGGTCTTAAATGTTACATTTGATACCTTAAAAGTCCACAGCTGAATTTCCAACCGATCATCCAACTACTAGGGGCTGGCGATAGCATTTGGAGACTAAATTTTAGAAGAAATTATAGTTTTTCAATATTTATAGTGTCTAACTGTAAGGTTTTTTTTTCGTGAGTAGCTTCTAAATGATATATGTACATCACAATATATTGTGCCATGATATATTGTTACACCCCTAATAATAATATTAGGTGCCCATACAAATGAAAATAAAACAGCAGTGTCATAAAATCCAAATGCACAAAATTCACCACAACTCACTCAGTCAGAAGATATACTTAACCTAACAAAGGAAGTCCGAAACAATACAAATTAGTCTTACATTTTGAAACATTTGCTAATATTTTTAAGAAAAAAAAGCATTCATTCAAGATGATTATGCCTAATTTTTTAAAACTTTTTTTTGTGTTTGTTTTGGGAGATGATGTGATGCAATCACTCGACTGAGAGTTCCCGTTTTAAAAGAAATGTTAAATAGACTTTAAGACTTTAACTTAAGAGTGTTTATGCTTAGTACCAAAAGAAAAAAGTGAAATTAGCACAAATGTCGTTGAGGAAATACAGTTGTTTTGTTTTTGTGCTTATAGCTAGTCTTTAAAATAGTCTTAAAACTAAAAAACTGCTTAGAAACAAGAACGTTGGTACGTAGACATTAATTAACATACATAGATAACAGAAATAACTCTGTTTTAAGATTCGTTTTAAAGGAAGTCTTACCTTATCAAATATTATTACCTTATTGTCCTTTGTTTTACTTAATCAAAGGAGATTCAAACTATATTCAAGCATTTTTTTCCTTTTTCTGAAAGGGATCCTTTTTTTTAATCATTACTCAAAATGAGCAAAATAACCTTTACCCTAAAAGTCTAAACTAAACTAAGTCTCCACTGTTAAAAATTTCCATAAATTTAACAGGAAAATATTGTATAAATGCTACAGAAAAAGAGTGTATGTCTTACAAAATGTCTAATGACCTCATTAGTAAAGAGTTTGCAGTGAAAATAGTTCAAATGTAATGACAATATGGTTTTGTTGTCGTAAAAGTAATCAATGACTTTATTTTAAATGTTCTAAAATGTGTTTTGGAGAATGTTTTGTAAGAAACCCATGGGATCACATGCATTTAGACAGCTATACGTCCTAAAAACACTACTACACTATGTTAAATATACAGTACAATCCTGTAAAACTAATAACTACAGCTTTACTGCGTTCTTAAAATAAGAAAATAAAGATTTTCAATTAAAATCTTTGTTTTTCAGCTCAGAGTATATATGTGTATACTCACAAAATGTAAAATGTTAAATTAACCCTGTAGCTAGAAAAGAAATCACTGCAATATCACTTTTGGCCATTTGTAAAAATAAATCTATTGCGAAATATCTGCATAAATATTAATTTTACCTAGTAAATGACACTCATGCTTTAGAACCTCTGCGCACAGTGTCTGCAAAGTGAGCTGCAAGGACTTACAAATAAAACGTATGTAATTTTTTGTTCAGATCACAATAGTTTTCAAATTACAACTACTACAAAAAAAGAGCTAACGTCAATCAAATGCACTACACTACGGGATCTGTCTAAAGGTTGTATTCGAAAGAGGGTTCACTAAAAAGTTGAAAGTAATTAATCGAATTCTGTTTGCCTTCACTATTTACAGGTGTGTGCAAAGTAACATTGTGTTGCTAACGCAGGCTTTCCGTAAAAAGTTTGTCATTCCTGACTTCCAGTCGTTTACCTCCCACATCGATCAGATTTATGAGGGCGCCAAGTCTCTGTCAGGAGGCCAGGTATGCCTATTAATTTGACAAAAACACAACTTTCCAGTGCTCGTCATTACTAATCTTTCCACAGGTGGCAGATTACATTCCCCAGCTTGCGAAATTCAGCCCCAATCTCTGGGGTGTTGCTCTCTGCACTGTAGATGGCCAACGGTGAGCTTTTACGTCTCTGATGGTTTTGTTTAGTTGAATTTTTGTTAAGTTGCTTTACGTTGCATTACAGATACACGGCGGGTGACACTAAAGATCCATTTTGTCTGCAGTCGTGTGTGAAGCCGCTGAAATACTCGATAGCGGTTCATGATCATGGCACTGAATATGTGCATCGCTTTATTGGAAAGGAACCCAGCGGTCTTCGTTTCAACAAGCTCTTCCTTGATGAAGATGGTTAGGATTTTTAAACATCGATTCTTTTTTCCACATGGTATATTCTACAGAAATGAGGCTGGTCTGATTTCTATACTTTGTTTGATTGGTTTCAGATAAACCTCACAATCCTATGGTAAATGCTGGTGCCATAGTTTGTACCTCCCTCCTTAAGGTAAATCACATTATTTATTTTACAAACGTGTACGATGATATGGGGTTATACCCTGTGGTTTTTTTGTCTAAGATAATTCCCAATTTCTTTGATAAAATCAAAGAACTTTTCGGAATGTTTAGTATGATGCATTTGTGTATGTTTAATGTGGTAACGGATCAGAGGGACGAGTGGTTTTAATCTGATTACTCTCCCTTTCAGCAGATTAAGGTTATGAATAATCACGCTGAAAGGATTTCATTAAAGAGAGACGCGGAAGGGGTGGTGAAAGATGAACAAATAAAAAAAGAGAAATAGAAAATGACAGAAATTCCAGAATGTTTTGAGTTTTTTGTTTACAAAAAACAAATAGACAAAATAAAAACATCTATAATTAATATCTTTTTAGAATAACCTTTTCTGCCGCAGGTTGACGCAGGTTACAATGCATAGCAGTAGTTAGCATTTTTAGCATATGTGCTAAAACCTTAACTAAATGATTTAATGCTCACACTAAAGGGCATTGTTTACCTCACTCATGTTTTCATAATTAGAAGTTAGCTTTACACTTGACGAATTTAAGAATTATTTACCGTACTTTAATATGTTGAAATGTACATAATCTACAATTAGCATCCGTGCTAAGGCCTTTATTAAAGGCTAGCATTCTAGCGAATTAATCACCTCACATTTTTAATGGAATGATGTTAATGCAATTTTTATAATGTTTATACGAAATCTTAGCTGTTTACTAGGGGAGAATTATTTACTTAAAACTAGTAAAAAACAAAATCCACACTAGATGTAGTAGCTAGCATAGGAAGAATGCTAGCTCCGTGGCACATTATTTGCTTCAATAGTTTGAAATGAATTTTAAGTTAATTTTCTTGATAAAACTTGTAAATGTTAGCTTTACACCAAGAATTATTTACCTCACGTTGTTGAAATGTAGACTCTCTGTAGTTAGCATCTGTGCCAAATAATATCTTTATTAAAATGCAAACTTTAACGGCCATACCTATGTATTGTTTACATAATCTGAAGGTCACATTCTATTTAGAATGTAAATACAAATAGTTTGTTTCTTATGTAAGATCATTTACTTTAAACTCTTGAATTGTACACAATCTGTTTTTAGCATGCGCGCTAACACTTTCATTAAAAGGCTAGCATTAAAGGTCATTGTTTACCTCACTCTTGTTTTCATAATTAAAAGTATATCACCTTTTTAGAATGTATACAAGTTACTTGAGTTAAAATGCACACAGTCTGTAGTTAGCTAGTGTGCTATAACCATGCTAGCTCCAAAAGAGCTTTGATTACTCCATCTGTGTTTCATAACCTGATGTTAATATCATTGTTAGAACATGTAAATTAGCTTCAAGCATAACATTTCTTTGCTCCAAATTGGGAATTAATTTCCTCACATATCTTTAATAAACTGAAGTTAATGTAATTTTAGAATGTTTGTATGAAATGTTAGCTTTACCCTTGGCCGAAACTTTTTTTACGTCAAACTGTTGAAACGTATGCTAGCTCTGGTAGCTAGCATAAGAATGCTAGCTCCGTGGGACAGTATTTATTTTGCCATTTTGAGATTAATCTGAAGTTAATATTTGTATTGTTACTTTTTGTGATATACAAATTGTTAGCTTTACAATTATTTTCTGCAAAGTGTTCAAATATACATTCTCTCTAGCTAGCATCTGGGTTAGCATTGTTTAGCCTAGTTTAACTACGATGGACTACTAAATTTACTACGATTGACTACTAGATTTAATGTTCTCAAAACATATGTAGGAACTGCAATTTTAGTACAACGTAAAAGTTAACAAATCTGAGTTTCCAGTGCATGAATCACATCTTGCTCAGGCCTGTGGGGCGCACATGTGTGATGTTTGTGTGAAGGCTTTCTGTGGTTTTATTGTTGTTGCGTATTTTGCAGCATTAGGAACTGTGGGAAATTTTCACCCTCCCAACAGGTCAATGACGTTGGTAATTTCCCTTTCATTTATTTGTTTTTCCTCATTGAACAAATTGCAAAGTAAGCTAATGCTAAGCTAAATTAGAGCCGTTCATACTGTTGAAACACAATGTTTTCATAATTCCTTTTGAGGCAGGAATTTATGCTCATTTCCATTTTTTTACTTTCAGATTTAATGATTTGTTTTAAATCATTTCTAAATAAATATTTCTTCAATGTGGAAAACCTATTTTGAGCCTAAAATGAATGCATTACTTGAGTTCTTTCTCTAGTATTAAATCAAACTTACAGACAATATCATTATTGTTATAAGTTTGTTTATCTTTAATTTGTACTATTTTCAAACCCATTTTAACAACTTAACCCCGCCCCCCCCTACATGTTAATACGGTTTCCTAAAACCCACCTTGATAGTTAGTTTTTAGTGCTAGTCGAATCTAAAACGCTAAAATCCTCATTTAATTTTTCATTTCATTCATGCAAATCAATAGAGAAATTATTTATCTTTGTCAAACTCTGTCCATAATGTAAATATATTTTTTCTTTCATTTTTATGCATACATGTTTTTGTAATTATGCAAATGAACCAAGTATCATGCAACATATTTATGCAGCTTTCTTTTGTTTTCAGCAAGGCGTGGGCAACGCTGAGAAGTTTGACTATGTAAGTGCAAAACATTAAAAATGTGGAAAAAATATTACAAATGTACTGAAGGAGTATGTTTTAGGTGATGAATTTTATGAAGAAGTTGGCGGGAAATGAATACGTCGGTTTCAGCAATGCCACGTAAGTGAAACATGTTTGTATCGGTGTAATAATTTTCCATTTGAACAAAATGTAATATAACACCAACTAAATCATAAATGGTTAAAAGTTCTGAAATCTCTTGTTAGGTTTCAGTCTGAGCGCTTGTCTGGAGACAGAAACTTTGCCATCGGCTACTACTTGAAAGAGAAAAAGGTATGTGTTAAACATTTAATTGCAATTAGACACTGATAAAGTTTTGTTTAAACGTTTGTTCCTCATTTGCAGTGTTTCCCAGAGGGCACCGACATGATCTCCATACTGGATCTTTATTTCCAGGTTTGTGTCTGTTAGAAAGCCACTTCGGATTTGGTTGGATTAGTGTGACACACACTTGCTTAGCCTTTATGGGCTTGTTTAATTCCATTTGATTAAACCATTTTAAAATCTCTATAATCTAGAAAATACTTTTTTTTAAATACCCAGTTTATGTGATTTTGAATGTATTGTAAGATAAACTGATTGCTACAAAGGAAACGGTTCCAAAGTTAAACGTTTTGGTAACTTTTTGATCTAAAAAGAATCAGAAATAATCACTTGGTTTTTTTGGGGGGGTTTTTTTCTTCAGCTGTGCTCCATTGAGGTGACCTGCGAGAGCGCCAGCGTAATGGCTGCCACTTTGGCCAATGGTGGCTTCTGTCCAATCACAGGCGAGCGTGTGCTGAACCCCGAGGCCGTGCGAAACACACTGAGTCTCATGCATTCCTGCGGCATGTATGACTTCTCTGGGCAGTTTGCTTTCCATGTGAGCATCACACATTCAGATATTGACATCGAAATTGAGCACAGTCCCAGTTACAACAAAACTCTTTGTTGGCAGGTTGGCTTACCGGCTAAATCAGGAGTTTCTGGAGGCATCCTGCTGGTGGTGCCCAATGTGATGGGTGTTATGTGTTGGTCGCCACCATTGGACAAGTTGGGGAACAGTGTGAGGGGAATCCAGTTTTGTACGGTACGGAGTCTAGATCATTGAAGCTTGTGAATTCTAACTAGTGGCATGTCCATAACATGCGACCGGGACAACCTAAGTAAATTTGGTTCCCACGCAAAGTTTATTTTGCCGGAATAGCTTTGGGTTCATAACATTTCTAGCCGACAGATTGTCAGTGTTTAATTTTCCTCTCAAATTTTTGAAAAATGTGGTATTAATATGGAAACTGATTGATCGTTTTGTGCTGACATTCTTCCAGAATCAATGATCTATGCTAAGCTATTGCTAACAGTGTCCTAACTAGACCTGGGGCAGGGCTATGATCTAATCAATTAAAAAAAATGAAAACTGACAACGATACAAATTTCCAGGAACAAAACAATTTTTAACCATTTAGACGAGATGGCTAAGGTTTGTACACAAACTTTGATGTTGTCTTGTAAAACTGCAGTTTAAAGGTAGTTTTTTATATTATTAATGTTTTAAATCTCTTTCCTTAGCTGAGATAGAGATATGGCAAATTGGTTGCTATTGTAAATAGTCTGGTTGCTATGCTGACATCATATAATGCCACCCCCCATCTCAGTTTGAGTGAACTAAATTAAAAAAGTTGCAATAAGCAATTAAAAACAACCTTGTGTCTCTATGACTTTTTTGTGACAAAAATTAGTTGCTATGGTAAACATTTTGGTCAGTGACTAAACACGCATCGTCAAAATTAAAATTTTTTACTGCTAATAAAAGACAAAACAGTATACATGATGTTTTCTGGCAATAGACTTTCTGAACAAACTGCTACCCTTTGTTGCCTATAGGAGTCGCCAAAGGACAAAAAAGATAACGTATGCCACATATAAAGCTTGAACGGAGAAACCCACATTACAAATCTGAGTGCGAAAACTGACAGACACAGGATTTATAAGTGTACACGATCCTGCAGAAAGGCTGTATTGTTTCCAAAACATAATTTATCTAAACAACACTGTGTTTCACTAATAAATACTGCCATCTAGAGTTGAAACACATGAACGTAGACTCATAAAGTTAATTCGAGTGGAGTTTGCTCCGCATTAAGTCTTCCCTTTATTTTCAGGATCTGGTTCAACTCTTCAACTTCCACAACTATGACAATCTGCGCCATTTTGCGAAGAAACTGGATCCTCGCAGAGAGGGTGGAGACCAGCGGGTGAGTAGCTTAGCTGCAAATAGCTCTGTGTTGATGTAGCTAGAGGTCGACTGATTGGGGCTAATTCTTAAACCAAATCCAGTTGTGGTGGAACATAGACGAGTGCATCTGCAGCCTTGAATGCAATAACTCTTACCACAGCAGTTTTATCTAAACCGTCCAGTTAGTATTAAGATATAGTTTGTGATTGAATTTATTAATGCAGGTTCATTTTTAAATTCTTCAAATGTTTTGTTTATTGTTTTCACTTCAATCTGGCCTAATATTTAGGGTTTTTTTTAGATTTGCTTTTCTTATTTAGCTATTTCACTGTAGGTTTCAGTTGTTCGATTAATTTTAGAATGCATTTATTCTACTGGAATCTTTTGACCCTACCGGTTTTATGACTGCCAGGCACACGGTGATACAATAATGTTTATTTTCAACAAATGATTCTGGGTTTTTTTTTTTTCAGGTCAAGTCTGTTATCAACCTGTTGTTTGCAGCCTACACAGGGGATGTGTCTGCTTTGAGAAGGTACGTATTATTTTTCTGCTGTTTGCATGTCACGTTTATGTGATTTATTTATTGTATGTTGTGACTAGATTCGCTCTGTCATCGATGGATATGGAGCAGAGAGATTACGACTCGAGGACGGCTCTTCATGTGGCTGCCGCTGAAGGTTAAATTTCCAGAAACACTTGATAGCATCACATTCCTCCATGCTGTTTGCTTCCTGTGGCCAACCTAGTTTCTTTCTACAGTGTGATGAAATAATGCTAACGTTCACTTCCTTTGGGTTTTAGGTCACGCCGAAGTGGTGCGTTTCCTTCTAGAAGCATGCAAAGTCAATCCAGTGCCTAGGGACAGGTACGAGAGACTAACCGTCCGATACAGCCCCATGTACTTGACGCATAACAGTAAAAAATAAAGAACACAAAGATAATATCTAGTAGCTATCATTAGGGCAGGCTAGCAATAATGCTAGTTATCTGCTACACACTATACGCCATCAACCCTTAAAAACATTGTAATAATCCCAGCAAGTTTAAACATGCTAAAAGTAACTTTGGTTACTTTTAAAAAAAGTGTGGTCACAATTAATGTGAGCTAAAAACATGTTAAGCATGTTCTAAGCATGCTAGTATGCTAACAGCATGTTATTAGTGTTCAAGGCACTGAAACATGCTTGCAGTGTTATGAATCATATTTGTATTAGCATTTGCTTTCTTTTTATTATAAGCATGCTATTGCAGCTTATAGAATATTGAAGGAATGTTGCATGTTTTAAGCACAGCCTTTAAATTCACTGTAACATGCTAATATATTTTTTGCGAGAAAACATGCTTTAATTAGAAACATGTTTGCTCAACTAAAATGCTCAACTAAAATGCTAATCTGTTGTTGAGTTACAGTAACACAAGATCAAATTCGCCAAGTTTTTACGAGCATGTTTTTTTTTATTTAAAAACATGTTAGCATGTTGTAGTGAGTTTAAAAGTGGATCATAAACATGTAACTGCTAATGCTAGTGGTCTCCAAAAGTTTTTGCTAACAAGTTTATATAGTTATATATTTGACAAAGTTATTGGCATACGAAGTAATCATGTTTTCTGTTAGAAAAAAAAATGCTAGTGTACTGTAGTCCTTGTTCCAATTCACTGAGACTTCCTAACTCATATATGTTTAGCGTGAAACCTTTTATTGACATTTATTTAAAAAACGTTTTATATTAAAAACATGCTAGTGAAGATTTCAATCATGTTAGATGCATGTTTGTGCTTCGAAATGATATGCTATCCTCATTCAAATGTAGCCATGTTTTAATAAATCTAGTTTGAAAGGTTTTATTGACTTACTCTGCTAATAATATATTGTTTTAAACATGCTATTGAGATATTACAATAGTTAGCCAAATGAAATCCTTCATATATTTTATGTTTGCATGTTTATAACAAATAAACCGTGTTAGAAGCATGTTAGCGATATATGCTACCATCATTGAAAGGCACTGAAACATGCTAGTGGCTTGAGAAGAGAAATAAAACATGCTAAAATGTGACTAGTTTACCAAATGTTAGCAAAATGCTAGATTGTGCTAAAAACATGTATGTTGACCATTAGGGGAACAAGCATCTGAAGGAACATGATTATAAAGTTAAATCACAATGTTTAAATGATGGTAGCAACATGCTAACATGTGCTAGCATTTAGCTTAGCATCCCAATTATAATATTACTTTGTAAAAGTCCTAAAATCATTGGTTTGTTTATTGGCTTTTAGGTGGGGAAACACTCCCATGGACGAGGCCATTCATTTCGGCCATCATGATGTGGTCACCATCCTCCAGGACTATCACAACTCCTACAGTCCAAAGGAGAGCACCGAGGATGTGGAGAAAGAGACGGCAGAGAAGAACCTGGATGGAATGCTTTAAGATCACTGCAGAAAGCCTGTGTGTGTTTGAGGTATGAGTTTAAATGAACAAAACATAACTGAGGAATTGTGGTCGGGGCCCTTTGACCTCGGTGTGTGTGGCTTTGTGTACGTGTGATGTGCAACAGTGAATACTCCGAGGAATGTAGCCTCAGAAGAGCTTAGCCGTCTCCGTGGAAACATGCAATACTAATGCAACGTAGTCCTATGTTTATGTAAAATGTGTTTGCGGTTCATGAACTGATCTTAAGAAAAGGCAGCTGGGGGTAGGAGGGTTTATTTATTTTACCTTAATTTACTATCTGCTATTTATTTATTTATGCCTTTTTCAAAGTTTTATCGTTTGAAAATGTTCAAGATGTGATTGTGGTCTTTGTCGAAAAATATTTGCACTTTTGATCATTTGTTCTTTATCCATACATTCGTTGATGTTACTCTCCTGATTCTGGTTGGGGTTGCCAGATATGAAAGAAAAAAAATACGTCATACACAAGGTTAGGTTGCCAAATAATTAGAACATTAATGGGTTTTAACTTTTTTTTTTAATTATTATTATTATTATTATTTTAAAGTTTTTTTTGGACATTTTGTTATAACTACCCACCTATAATATGATCAATCTGCAGATTTATCAGGGAAATATAGTCTTGATCATATAAAATACTGTTTGAAAAAGTTAAAATTCTCTGAAACCTGCATCACAGAACCCTGCTAAAATTCACTGAGCTCCTGAGAGGGGCCCATTTTTTCAGTCTGATACCGAGCTGATTGATTTTACACACTTGTGCCAATTTCTTTGGCCAATATTGTGTATTTTAGTCAATTATGCTGTAGAAAAACAATTATATAAATACAGAAATGCAGGAGATGGCTTGGAAAAATTGTTAAAAATGTATTAAACTAATTTTTAAAGTGAAATATTGGTCCTTAAAGAACAAATCGCGGTTATATTTTAAAGGATCCTGCCCTTTGAGAGGTTTTATTTCTATGTAACATGCTCAAAGCCTAGTGCGACTCAGTCTTTAATGTCCTTCAGCTCAGCTACAGTTAATAGATATTTATATATTGTTACTAACATTGTTTTAAAGCACTAGAGTGACTGTGTGTGTTTAACAAACAAACTGTTTTTAAAGCTATTGATGTGTGTATTCGTCCTCTTATGATGAAAAACAAGCAAGCACAGTTTTCACTTGTAGTTTTATTGTCCGTACATGCAAAAACAGCAGGAAAAGAGCAAGGGACACACTCATCCGTCACCTCTAAAAGCACATGTTGTACACAGGCGAGCGCACTGATTGTTTATGTACAGTACCGTTGAGGAAGATGTGTGTTTTGTCAAACTCTAATATTTTATAGTGACAGACGAGTTGAAATATTGTTGTTTTGTAACGTGTGGTCATCTGTGGGAAAGTAGGTATTTATTGTATAAAAAAAAGAACAAAACACTTGAGCATTTACATTGTTATGGACTTTCTTGTAGACTTAGTTCTCTCTTACAGTGTATTTCAACTTTAATTTTGCTGCTTTGAATGTATTGTAATGGTGTGATGTGAAATTACATTTCTTATTTATTTTCGTTTTACTGTAGATTTGTTCAAATGTATATTTAACTATAACATCGGTATATTCCACTTAAAACAATAAAGTCTTTAAGCGCCAGCATTTAATTCAAGGAAATTATTATTTTTAAAATGCTCCTTTTCTAAGGTGCTCATGATAAAGTCTTAAAGAGAACAGAACAAAAATAGCAAAGTGTGATGCACTGAAACAAACTCAACATTAAATAATAAAAAAGCAGCTCAGAGGATTTCAATAGTTTCTTTAGAACAATAAGCTACACACAGTTTACTTAAAAACCCCACATTTCTTTGTTTTCATAAAATAAAATAATACATACAGAATGTTTACCTCACAATGTAAAAAGGGAGAATTTAAGCATGTTAAAAACCAAAAAAAGCCCCCCTGTGGCTGGCTGCAGAATGATTTCTGGCCAACGCAAGTCTACAGGAAAAAGAGGAACTTTAAAAATTATTTCCTCAGAAATTACGTTATTCACACAAACGGTTTTAATGAATTTCAAAAGTGATCTATACAGTGAACAAACATCAGTTAATTAATTTTTTTGGGCATTGATTGCTATGATTGACAGCTACACAGAACACAGCTGACTTACTGCTGAACGATCATTTAGACCGCCAACGATTGTTTATAATCATAAAATAAGTTGTATATAACATGCTGCGTGTAAGAGCCAGACACAAGGATGTAACGGTCATGGTTTCAGAGCTCCGCCTCATCACGGCGTCCATATTTTTTACAGTCTATGGCTAGGACAATGAGGTAGGCTGGGAACTGATACACGAGCTCAGGACTCAATCTTGCAGCTGTACTTTATGGGTCGAGTTCTTGAAGCACGACAGCAAAGGCGCTTGACTCACGGTTGTTTTTGACCCTTTTGCCTTTCTTGATGGGAACGTTACAGAGTACGAGCTTCCTCTGCTCCGTTAGAGATGGGGTGAGGAGCTCAGTCACTCGAGAGGTTCTTTTCATTTGTAATCTTTGGAAATCTCACATTGCAACCTGCACTGATTATCTCCTGATTGCCCCGCCCCCGTTTTCTTTTAAAAGTTTGGAGGGAATGCCTTTATTTTATTATTTCCTCACATGGGAAAGTAGAAAGCGGAGACAGAAAGTTGGGAGAGACGTTGAGACCAAGGGTCGAACCCATTTCACCCTTCGCATTTACGTAGTTTCTGCGCGTCAAGGACTTCCTGAGTGACTCGGTCAATAAAAATGAAGCAGGAAGTGGGTGGGGCAAAAACACACTATTTTGTGACTAAATTTCTTTTGGAGCTGGCTCCAAAATGTATTGTTAATTGTACAAATATACACAAAAAATCTTCCTGGTTTTTCAATTCATGACTCCTTGTGCTTAATGGTTTCCACTCTTGTAAAATTGGTTATAAAGATTTATTTTTGGGGCTTTTTGCACTTCACAGATAAGACAATGATTAAACGGGAAGCAAGGGGTAGGGTTAGGAAATGACACTGTGACCCAGGGCTCCGAAGACAACCATGTACAGTTTTGCACTCGCTACCCACTGTACCACAGGAGCAGCAGTTACATATGTATTTAAACCGCTGTTTGTAATTTATTTCAAACCTATTTTTGTTGATTTCAGAGTGGTTTTTATTAATTACTTTTGTAGTTGTTTCTTTTTACACCTTAAAATAGGTCCCATCTTATACTCAAGTGCTTTTCGTTCATCAAACTTGCTTTTTATATCAGGCTTGAAGCCCTAAGGTGACAACATTAATCTTTTTTTATAGAAAAAAAGAAAAAACAGTGCTTTTACTACCTCAATATTAGCATGAAAAAAGCAAAGGTTATAATTTGCTTAGTTACTTCGCTCTCCAAGAAAGAATGAAGGAAGGAAGCCGTCCACTTCTCAGTCGTGCTGAAGGCTTCATTATTTAAAATCTGATGGCTGTGAAGAAAAATATTGTTTAAAAAAAATATATCAAGCCTATTTAATAATTATAAGCAGCAATATCAGCACTTGCCCCCATCAGCGGATCGTATCGATTCTAGAACAAAGAGGAATGAAATCATTGTTCAATTCGAGTTCACTTGAAACTGATTTGTAAAATATAAACATGATGACGTACCAGGCGCTCCAGCTCGCCATAAACATCAGGTGACAATGGCATGAGGATTTCATTAAAATCTTCAAGTTTCCTGAAATCAAGAAAAGTTGTGTTTGAAAGGAATTTTGTCAAGAAATAAAAAAAAAAAGAAAAGAAAACAAACTGTAAAAAAATAAAAATAGAAAACTGGACAAAACAGTTTGACTCCTGGCCAGAAGGTGGGGGTGTCACTTTTTGTTGATCGAGTAGGTACAGACTGTTTTAGGCACTGGGAGTAAATATAAATGTAAATTGTATTGGATTTTAAAAATTATTTAGGATTAAAAATACCTAAACCTTGTACTTGTAACACACTTATGCTTATACAATGGTAGAAGTAACCAGATGGCTCACGTTTGTAGGCAAACGTTGATTTTCTATTGTTAAACTGAATTATAAAAAGTATTTTTTTATAAAATGTTCTTAATATCATAAAAAAAATTACTTTCCTGAGTGAAGATAGAGATATGGAAAATTGGTTGCTAGGGTAAAGAGTTTGGTTGCTAGGGAGTGGTCATTAATTATGCAAGTTATTATATTTTTTTTGCATTTTCCCATTTTTCAATGGCTTTTATAAGTTAATGGAAAATATTTAACCTCTTCTAGAACTTAGGTGATGATTGATATATTCTTGCACATGCAACTGCAGTCAGTTTGAAGTTAGCCTTAAAATGGCTGTTTTGCTCTAAAACTTTTAAACAAATCTACTGAACTAAATGTATATTAGTAAACCTGACTAAACACCAGTTGTTAAAACATCACACATTGCAAGTATTTAAATACTTTGTGTGTACAATTAAAGTTAACTCACATTTCGGAGACGGAGATGAGGGTGGTGCTGATGTATCCTTCGTCAGGAGACTTCTCAACATCCATTGGTTCTTGCTCTGGGTTAAAAAAAGAAAATAAATGATTTTTTTCAAATTATTTATCCTAGCTGCAAGGCTACATGTCTTCATATTAACCATGGTATAAAACAATCGTTGATCACTTAAAATAAATGTACGAAAAAAATCTATATTGATGTAGTTACCCTATAAATTCTAAATGTGTTCAAATAAAAATAGCATGCAATTAATAAAATTAGAATAACCTTTGTAGCAACTTGCTAAACAGGCTAGCTGCAGGCTAATTTGTGTCAATTTTTGGAAAGACTGGAGTGCTACCTGCTGTTCAATATAAAGATCCAACCACGATGGTTGTAAACGTTTCAAAAGCGTACTTAACCTCATTCAACTTAAAGCAAACCATTTTTGCTAAAACATGCTAGCAATAGGCTAGTTCTTGTTACCATGATGGCAACATATTTAAAGATTCTTTGCATGTTAAAAATATCGTCATACCTGCCTATGTTATCAAAATACTAGGAAATTACTAGCATTATGATAAATCATGCTAACAAAATGTTAGCAGTATATTCATTTGTTTAGGAAATTTAACAAGGGTGAAATATTCTTTCAAAGTTAAGATATTATTGTAAAAAAGTTTACTTTAACACTAAATAGATATAAATATTTATTTGTGTAGCCTAGCAATTAGTCATCGCTGCAGCTTGATTAATTTTATTACCTTGTAAAAATGGCAAAGCCATACTTGACTTTAAACTAATTCAAGTTACCCATTGTAGCACCTTGCTAAACATGTTAGCAATATGCTAGGAAATGACTGGCTTTGTGGTAGTTAATGCTAATTAATGCATATGAACTATAATATTTCCATGCTAGGTTTTGCTTACTTTCTGCTGGCTTGGAGTAGTATTTCTTGAAAGCATCATCTTTTGGAGTCCGCGGGTACAGGAAGCGTAGAGGGTATTCTGGGATGTTGTCTGCAGCCATCACGCGGTAGTTTCGGATGATGTCTGGCAGAGAGACGGCACAGAGTTCCTTCTTTGTGTACGGTTCCACTGAGCGAATCTGTGGCTCGTCTGAAAAACGTCAAAACTTTATTAAGTTGGTCTCTTCCGAATTCACAGGGGTTATGTTTGGCTAATAAATGGCTAAATGATGTCGGATAAAACTTTTATTTTGATGGTTATTAAATGTAGTTTAAATAAGGCAGAATGAGAGGAATACCACTCACTGTTGGCATCATGTTCAACCCAGCTAAAAGTAATGGCTCCATCACGGTTGCTCTCACTGAAGCGCAGCAGAAACGTTCCGGGCACTTTGTTGTGGAGCAGAGCTTTAGTTCGGTCTTTGGTCACAAACCCCATGACGCACCTGTGAGAGACAGAATGGATCAAGACAATATTTTCACCCCACCATTCTGAAATTCCAGTATAAAACTACAAATTTCTTTAGAAATAAAAGTAAAATTACCTTTAGATCTGTTTAAACGGGTAGAACTACTACTAAATAACAAACAATGCTAATCTCAACATTAGGTGCGAAGTCAATAAATGTTGAACACTTGATTTACTTTTAAAATTGCCTTTTTGTGATCAAATACTAAAAAATAATACAAAATATAACTGCAGAAAGTGATACCGGGTCAAGCATTCAGAAGGCAAAACGTGAGAGGAAAAACAAAATTGAGATTGTAGTGAAAAAAAAGTAAAGAATTTTATTTGCTCTTAGTCACTTGTGTTTTGGGATCAGCCAAAATGATGACCCAACAGATTTGGTGCCAATATGGCAAAAGGTTGCAGAGACTGCCATAAAAATCATCTCTTGTTCTGATTGAAATTTGGTGAGACAAATGGTCTAGTAGGAGTTCGAAAAAGTAAGGTTTTGAGCTTATTCCATATGGCAGACAGGAAGTTCAATCAACTATAGTATATTTTATATCAATGTCTTTGGCTCGACCCAGGGGAAAAAACTAGATGGGATTTTTGACAATAAGCTAAAGCTAGCAAACGTTTTACATTTTTGTAATTTTGTTTATATCGTTTGACAACAAGGTGGGGCTGGCTTACAATTAGTTGAGTCCCTTCAGGGCAAGGTGACAAACATGCACATCAACTTTCAGAATTTTACGGTAAAACAGTTTTGAAATACAGCATTTTTTCATAATTCAAAATGGCCGACACAGTAAAATTGGACATGGTTCGACTCAGCTTCACGCTTCAAACTCACTCAGACCAATTTTATGTTTTTGTTACAAACGGCTTGAGAGTGACAAAACACTGCATGCAGCCTTGGATCATATGGTTACAATTTAGACCAAATTTGGTATAAATAGGCTAAAATGTTGCAGAGTTAGAACAATTTTGCCAAGTTTTGCATAATGACTATTTGCTAATTATTCGAAAACGGTTTGAATCAAAATTCTGCAAATAACTTTCTGTTGGTTACTAGTTGCTTTATTCTAAAATTTGTGTGAACTGGACAATCACTTCGCAAAAGTAGTTTTTTCATTAAATTCAAAATGGCAGGTTTTTATGGCAGAAAACAATGTCATGGGGTCAATTTGGCTTTTCGGATTTATTTTATATGACTTACGGTTCAAAAGTTATTGGCAAAAACGTGCCTGCAACTTTGGCCTATTGGTGACGCTGTTTGGGATAGTTGCCTCCAAATATGGCTTCACTGCTTGGTCTCTAAAGAGTTGCGTAATGCCCCTTTAAAATAGAGAAAATCCTTATTTAGGAAGTTGGTCATCGATGCCTCGTGGTAAAACTGGCAGAAAAGTAAAGGTCAAAGTAAAGTAAAGAAAATGTGTTAATTACATGAAATCTTAATATTTTGAGGTATATTTAAAGTAGTAGCTGCACCATTAGCGCTACATGCTAAACTTGTTTTCCATTATCCCAACATAATAAATCTCACCCATCATCCCAGAGACTCAGCAGGTGCCTCCTTATCAGATCCAGAATGCCTTCGATCCACAGCCAGAAGGTGAAGTTCTTCTCACTTCCAGACTGCATCAGACACACATCTCCCGTCAGAACGCAATCATCAGATCTAGCAAAACCACTCGAATCTGTAAACTGACCTTACAAAATTTGTTCCAAGGAATCTGAGCCTCCGGATCCATCACTGCTCTAGGACCTGTGCAACAAAGATCTCATTTACACAAAGTAGATGAATATTTGATGTGTTGGACTGGTGCAAAATTATCAGTTTTGTGCAAGCGAGGCTGTGTTTTCTCCTTTAGTTTAGATTCAGGCCAAACCACACCGATCCGAGTTCTGATCTGAAGTTTTGTGCGAGAACGTGCCTCAATCGAAACCCCTGCGTGCCACCGGACCTCACACGTTAGCTCGAATGAGTGGTGCCAACGAAAAAAAGAGTTTCGCACTGCCATATCAGAACGACCAATGAAAGCTTGCTCTTTTGAATAAGTGAGTAGGATGTAAAAGAGCCACTTGGTGGCGCTCATCCCACACTTAGTGACTGCGCACAGGAAACAGGAAATGAATATTGCGCGACAAATCCCCAACAAATCAGCCACCAGCAGAATAAACCGCTCGACATCCATGATGTGATTTCTTCTTCTTCGTCGTCTTCTTCTTCCTTCTTTCGCTGTGTGGCGCGGAGTGCATCTGTACTGTAAACGCCATCTTCAGGCAGGGGGCGTCATTGCATCAATATTTTCTCGACCCAGACAAGAGCACCCTGCTGAGAAGCATCCGAAAATTCATGCCTATATCAATTCTTATCTTTTCTGGATCGTTATCTAGTTTTACTTTGTATTCTGACAAGATGCAAATCAACTCAATTTTTATTTCTCGGTGCCGCCAACTAATAAATACATAAAATACATCAAAGGGCTGCAAACTGACAGTCACAGACCACTGTTATAGCTCACAGGAGATTAGCTGGAGAGAAGGACGGATGAGCCAAGAGTCCTTCTCTGAAATTTTACATTTTGGGAAATGTCCAGGTTTCAGTTGCTTTTTAAGCCAATTTACACTGAATATGTTGTGTTTCGGGACTCACCCAGCAGTTTGGTTCCCAGCATGCTTAGCTGCTCCTGGTTCAGGCCTCGCTTGGTGATGGAGGAAAACTGCCAGCTAAGTACCTCAGCGAGGCGCCCCCAAGTGACTGGAGGTGGGTTCACAAAGAATGACAGATTCTACACAGGAAACGCAGATTTAGAAATCTGATCTGCTGCGAGAGGTATGGGGAAAGTTTATTTTTTTTATGTGTTTCTTGCGACCAATGTTTACATTTGAAAACTACCAAACTTTTGCGTTTCTGAATACAGTAAGTGCATCTAATGACATCAAACTCAAAATAATACATTAATGCTACTTCAGTGCAAAAAAAGGCCAACTCTGCTTGTTAACCAACACCTGCCAACCAATCAGAATGCAGCATTCACTCAGACCAGTGCATAAACATATACATGCATTTAGAATTGTGTGGACAGCTTGCCTTGGGTTCGAACGTGAGTATGTTGTACCACAAAATGGAAGCCCAGCCGCTGGGCAGCTGGCTGACGTTGGAGATCACCACAATAGGGAGAGACGTTGTCTGGAGAAGAAAATTCACAGTGACTTCCATGTTTGTTTTCAATTCCCTTCTTCTGAAAGACTTTCTGACCTCGAAGTTCATGACCATTCCAGACCAGCAGAGCTCCGCTTCAAAAGTGATTGAGTGAAGCTCCTCTGTCACAATCAGTGGGCCCTGAAAACAACCAGAAGTTCATTACAAACAAGGAGTATCCCATTTTGAATATTCATTTAACCTAACCGCATGTTTTTGGGATTGTGGTGGAAACCGGAGTACCTGGAGGAAACCCACGCAAGCACGGGGAGAACATGCAAACTCCTTCCAGGAAGGTCACTGGCGAGCTTCAAACCGACAACCTTCTAACTGGAAGGCCACAGTGCTACCCACTGCGCCACTGTGACGCCCACAGTGAACGTTTTACCATAATCAGAGAGTTATTAATAACTCAGCCAAACAATGTCTGATTGGATTCAAACTTGGCATGCGTGTTAAGAGTTTATGCCTTAACAAACCTTTATAGCAAATGTCAGTTATAGCGCCACCAAGTGGCAATCTGGAATATCCCATTTTATTCAGTTTTATACTGCTATTTCAGGCTGTGTTTGAATTTTGGAACACTTATGTAAGGGACCAAGAAATCCAAAAAACTGAGTTTCCAAAACAAACAGGAAGTCAATTATTTTGTAAAACTTTAGCACATCTCAACAAACTCCTAAAGATTGTAAAATTTGGGCGCTAAAAATCTAAAGTGCCCGTTGATTGCTGCTTGCAGCTTTAATCTCAAAGTGTTTTCTTTGAACACATTGTGCTTTGAATGCCTGTATGTTTTGAAATATTAGTGCAACACCAAAGATTGTAAAAAGCAAGCCCTCACCTCATTGGTTCTGTTCCCGGTAACTTTCCTCTCTTTTAATTGCTGTGAGAGAAAAAATATGATTTGTGTTCTGACCGACAAACCGTTTAGCCATTTTTCAGTTCAGTTTACCAGGTGACGGAATTCTGCTGCCATCCCATTTGACTCCTCCATGTTCATCACCTTCATGGCTGTTCCCAAGATATTGAACATGCGAAACCTAAAACAGGAGGATGCATGTGGACACAGGTTAAAAATTATCTGCTTATTTATCTACCAAATATGACAAAATGTTTGTTTTATTTTCATGTTTTTAGATATATTATGTACGTACTAATGAGATACATTTTCCTCTGCGTAAAAGTATTTAAAAAATCACCTTAATAATAACCTTACTGTACTTTAACGTGTCATTGTCCGTTTAACAGTAAGCAAATAGAAAAAAACAAAGGACACACCCTTTACGTTTCTCAACGATGTCCCTGGAAAAAAAAAAAGAAATTACATTTGAAAAGTCATTGATAGATCTTCAGAATTAGCATTGAGCTAAGAATGCTAGGCAGAAAATTTGCATTTTACGTTTTTTAAACTCTTACTTATCAAACTGCACCTTCACCCGGATCATGTGGTTGAATTCTTGTAGCTTTATGAGTAGCCTGGAGGAGTGAGAGTAATAAAAGATTCACCTCCTAATCATTGTTTGCATTCTATGTCTAGAGCAGTGTTAGCTACCGTAATTTCAGAGTGAACAGAACGCCAGTTTTGAGCACCAGTGGTCTTTGCAGCTGTGTAGGCATGCATGGCTGTCTCTCCACCACCAATGAGCTGAAAACACAGAGAGCCTTAGTCTGTAAGACAGTTTCGAGCCGTAGGTATGTAGCTAGCGAATGTTTCTAACTTGGTGATGAGGTTTTTGAGGTTGGACATGATTTTTTCCTCCAAGGTGTTCTTGCTGAGTGTGATGGGGTCCGCCTCGTACGTCAGTTTCTGCTCAAGCTCTAGAAGTTTCTTGAGCTGCTGTCTGAGCTGAAGCAGAGATTCTCCAAGAGAAGTGAACCTGAGGTGCAATACACAGAGCAGCCATTTTCTTTTCAAGACCTATATTATATATATATATATATAAAACATGATTGTCACAGACCCCTCCCTAAATACATTAGGCCACGCCCACTTTAAAACAGCAAATCAGGTTAAATGCACTGTGAATAAAATGTTGTAGAGACACTGCAGTTGTTTAATCTTATTAAACTGGAAAATAAAACTATATCTCCAACCCCTTCCTAGCAACCCTACTGTTAACCCTAGCATCCATTATTTTATATGAGCAACGGTACACAAAGCTCACGGTTCGGTATGATTCAGATGGCTTAACAAATTGTATTGTTATTTTTTTTTTTTTTTTGTATTGTCTTGTGGCATCCCTAATGTCAAAAGCACCTCCTTTGACATTAGGCAATAAAATAGTTTACCCTAGCAACCAAAAGTGAAATAGCCTAAAAGTTTAAAAACTCTTAAGACTACACAAGACTCAGCAGTTGAAAAGAAACCAGATTAAATGTGTTCATACCAGTTCTGAAGCTGGTCCAGGCACATGCTGGTGAGTGCCCCAATGCAAGCCATCTGCTGCCGGCGCTTCCATTCAGCAAGTTCAGTCGAGATCAGCTCAAGGATTGCGAGATCGATCAGGTTCATCACTTCTGACATCTGACTGATCACTCGCTGTGTGCACAACACAAAGCATATTTATTAACAACCTATAGCTCTACACTAAAGACAGTAGCTAGAAGGTGGGCTCACCATTCTGATCTCACTGAGCTTCTTAAACATGGCATGGATGGTCAGTTTCTCTCGGTTCAGATCTTCCTTTGAAATGGTGCCATTGAGTTCCTCTATTGAACACATACACCATCAATGCAGAGTGAGCATTGTACAAATTTGGTGTGCAAAAAAATTACTTTCATGCACACGGGTAAAATTCTGCACGCAAAAAAACACTTCCATCCTCACACGTAAAAATTGCTATGCCAAATGTTTTAACCTCCATGCGCATGAGCAAAATTTTACATACAAATTAAAAAAAATGCTTTCTTGTCCACAAATAAAATTTGGCATGCAAAAAAAAAAATTGATGCAAAAAAAAGAGGCGACTGTTACCTCTGCTTTGGTAAGTTTTATTCTTGAAGTCATATTCATCTTGCAGGTCTTCCAGGTTTTTGATCGTATGCTCAGTTTCCTGCAGGAATATTTAGAAAACAGGCATCAGAATTATGAAATAAAAAAAAAAAGTGTAGCAGTTTGGATTACCTGCACTTTATTCTTGATGTCCTTCAACCTTCCGTCCATTTCCTTATGCTTCTCTGTTTGCATGTCATGCGGAGTGGTGGGTGTTTCATCCTGAAAATATTAATTTTACAAAAAAAACAAAAAAAAAAAAACAAGCTTAAACGGGTTGAGAATCATATTATAAAAAATATGTTTTTTTTGATGCATCAGCAGCTTGGAGATCAACAGACCTCTAACATTTTAGCTGTTGCCAGAATCTTTCTCTCCTCGCTAAGGTTCCTGCTGATGATCATCGCCATGGTGACGGGGTCATCTTGGAAGAGGCTCTGGAAAATCAGGTATTATCCTGGTCACAAGCATTGCTCAAAGATTCAGAGGAAGTAGTGGAGACTAGAGGCACCTGTAAGTTCCTCTTCATCTTGCGGATGTTGTGCTGGTTAAGGAAGTCTTTCTCCATCGTGAAGCGGCTGTGTTGATGGTCCAGCTGGGTCAAAAGGTCATGAAACCTCACAGTGGCCAGGGACTCATTCTCCACGTTAGCGACGTGGTCCCTATAGAATAGTTGAGATAGGGTTAAAAAACAGCCCTATGACTCAGCATGGCGTCTTCACACCTGGGAAAACCCCAGAGAAAAGGGGTGTGGTCAGCCATTAGTTAATGAAAAGCCAGGGAGCAGGGTTGCATAAAAAGAGGTGTACATGAAACATTGCTCATTTTCTCACTTCTGCAAGATGGAGAATTTTAAAGAGGAGTGTAAAAGCGGAGGATTGCACAGATGCCTCTCGACTTTGTTTTGGTGATCATTGTTAACAGTGGGAGCACAAACAGCTGCAAATATTGTTGCACCAAAAAAAAAGGTGCAAGGTGAAACGCTTACTAATCAAGTACTGGTAAACTGTCTTTCTCAAACCAAACGTGTGCAGTACCCTTCATCAACCATTCGAAGAACGCTTTTTTCAAAAAGTGATTTGCGAGTGTTTTGTATAAAACAACATGTTTTTGCGGCATATTTATGCCATTTTAACTTATTTACCAAACAATTCCATGACTGGATGATTCTCAGCCTTTTTGTCCTGCATATTAACACAACCTATAACCTTTACAACCTATATCTATAAGAAAATGACTAGAACAGGAAGTGACAAAATGACACTGATATTGTTGAAAATAACGTAAACCTTTCAGGTTCTTCAGCAGAAAGAGACTAATGTAGTGCACTAAGTACCTGAAATCCAATACCAGTCAGAAATCTAATTTCCAGCCAAATCTCTGTCCACAAAATCCTAATGATCTGAATGAACTCTTTTAATTTCAAGCCTATATGCCTGAGAATAACTTGAAGTTCTGCACTTTTTGTTTGTCAAGCAGTCTCAGTGAAGGGGGCGTGGCCCAATGGGAAAGTGATGTCAAAACATATCCTCTACTAAATCCGCTGATCTTCAGACAAAAAAAGCATTTCTTTAAAAATGGATAACTGGTTGTGAACTATCCTAAGCCTGCGAGCAAGTGGAAGAAGAGTTCAACCTGGTTTTCAGGGAGCTGCTGGAAAATCCAGAAAGATTCCCAAGGAAAGCAAGAACTGACAAATATGTGTTCATTCATTCAAATGTAAGTCGCTTTAGATAAAATACATGTTCTAGGTTGCTTTTTGCAGTTGTGTGCTTCATGTGGATGTCCTGTTATTAGTTTGTAAACAAAAAATATCAAAACCACAACCAATTTCTACAATAGAGGCACACAAACCGGAATACTACCATTTCTGGTTGTTTTGATGGCATAATGTTACATTTTGGATTTATATAAAAATATATAATACTGTGCACGACTCACTCCTGTAAGATACTGTAAAACCCAACAGGTTTTGGTCACCTTTCAGTGTGTAGAGTTCAATCTTACCAGTCATGGCTCTCAATCCAGCTCGCCAGGTACTGTCGGATGGCCATTGGGAAGTTGTCATCGTAGAGCTGGTCGACCTGCTCCAGAAACGTGGAGTTGAGCTGCTGAAGCTCCAGCCACTGACTCATCTCTACAACTCCAAAACCTGGCAAATAAAAAAACACTTGATAAATCTCGCAGGCTGCCAAAATATTGAGTTGATTATGGTTCCAAAGTAAAATTCTGAGGTTTTTGTTTGAGGTTTTTAAGCATTGCTAGCTATCGGGAAAATAGTTATAGAAAAAAAACGAGTAATATGCAAGTAAATAAACAAAATTAATTGTTTAATTTAATTCAACGTTTATATTTATTATCATGATAGGTCTTACATATTTAATGGTTAAAATTAAGATTATTCATACAAACCGTCTAGTTATTATTTAATATAACTAGTATTAAATAATAATATTTAGCTCTATATATTAGGTTACTAGATAGTAGTAACTTGAACTAACGCATTGACAAGTTTTTATGTATTCAATAATATTTATTTTTACGATGCAAATATATATATTTACTGCAAATACCCAGTATATCCATAGTTTCAGACTCAATCAAACTTGAGCAAACTTCCTTCTGCATTTCTAAGAAGAATGCGTAACTAGGCGGAAATCATAGTTATTTAATTTTTACTTACCCCAGTTAGAGAAGCAAAATAATAAACCCCGTGTGTATGCGTAACTTCTCTTCCACGGCAGCAGAATAACGAGGAAGTACAAAATAGCTTCTTGTTTTAGACGATTTGTTATTGAACGTCCACAAGCGGCCTTCTTGACTCCTTCGGCTCGAGGAGAGCTGGTCTGTTTTTGATTGACAGACGGAGGAGCCAATCAGTCACAGTGTTAAAGTTTGATGAGAGGCAGAAGCCAATCAGTGGATCGGAACAACCTATGACGCTGAAAAACAGCCAATGTATCACGTGGTTTAGAGGAACCTGAAACTGCGTTGTTTACCACACGTATCTAGTGATTTTATATTCACCCAAATCTGGGAAAAAGCAGTGTTATGACCTATTGGATGTGTCAATTGCAGAATGGGCACGCTAAAGGTGAAGTTTCAGGGTAAATCACATTAGCTGTGTTGAAGTTATTTTACAATTATCATTTACCTTTCCAGACAACTTACATTTACTCTTGGCTTTTATATAAAACACGTAATATTTGTTTGTATGTGTATTATTGAAGATTCGTGTCGTCCATTTTCCCTGGTGAGTATAAATTTATTTTATTTGTATGAGTTATTATTTGCTGTTCTGTACAAATAATGTTAAATTACCTAATATTGGGAAAAGTTATTATTGCCCATCCGTATTTTCAGAATTACCTTCATGTCTCTTTTTTTTAAACACAAACAGGTTGTTACTTGTAGTTGAAATACTTTTATCAGTAAAAACAATGCAGTTCATATTAAAACAGTTCTAACTCCATCAGATGCTTTTAATGCACTCATTGACTTTTATTATTTCCTCTCAAGGCCCCTGTCACAATGGGGAACCCTCAGGAACAACAAACAAAAGAGGGCAGGCTTGAGCTTGCTTGAAATATGGGTTTGTTGCTTTTAATCACTTTAATATGCTCCACATGCTGGAAATGGGGTCAGTGGAGTCACTCTGCTAAGGGTCATTGGTGGATAGTGAGGAAAAGGTCCTTTAAGGACACAAAAAAGAATTAGGTAAGAATTAAAACAATAACACGTGATTATCATCGCTAGCCATCTGCTGAGTGAATAGCACTGTACACAGAAAATGTTGTTACAGCAACTACCAAGGGAAAACCAGTTTCCTTTCCATGTTATCAATGAGGTAACACCCAAGAATTTCTGGAGCTTGTTGCTTGTATGCAGTGCTGAGTGAGTTTTTAGGTCAGTGTTGCTGTTTTGGTTCATTCCAGGACAATACAATTTCATAAATAATCAACTATACAATCCACTTTAACATTCGTTCAACGCTTTCAAGCCCCTCTTACAATGTCATTAATAAACCTCATTGACTTGGTTTTCTTGTTGAACATGGCTAAATGTTTGATTATTGTTCAAATGTTGATTTGATATGATCAATTGTTTCAACTGGAAGTAATATGTCAGAGTCAAGGCAAAGGATAATTTGGGGCTTCCTGTGATTCCTGGTACTCAAGAGCAACCACAAAGGTCTACAACCATCGAGGGGATTTTCCCATAGATGATCTGCTCACGGTCATTAAAATACAGCATGTTTATGGGCGACATCTTGGATGGTGTGCAGCAGGGACCAGCACTGCCTCGCGGGTTGGCCTTGTTGATGATGTGACTGTGGGGGTACTTCTGCACACATTCACCAGAGCAGTAGTTTGCCTTGTAACGCTTGGGGGCGATTATCCAGTCCCAACCAAATTCCTCGAAGTCAACTGTGAGTGGATACCTGCAGCACCCAGACTCAGTGGAGTGTTCATCGCAGTCAAGGCTGGTGTCTCGTTTGGAACGCTTCCCAATCTCTGAAATTTTCACCTCCAGGAAAGGTTGCTGCAAGGTTGGACACAAGAAAAAGGAGCTTCGTTCAATCCTTGTTCTGTATAACTGATACTAGCCCAAATTCCTGGCTCCGTTTAAGCCCCACCCATTTTCCCAAATGGTAAGGCTAAAAATATGTGCCTAAAAACGGGATAGTCCAACAAAGCAGGAACTTATAATTACTACTAGGGTTACTAACTAATACTAGGTTCTAATTATTACCTGCTATGTAGAACATTTACGTTTCACTGCAAGGATGTTGCCATGCAAAGAGTTTGTGTGCAACATGAAATAGTTTTGGTCATTTTAAACTAACTGAAATCAACAAATTAGTTAAAAAAAAATTTACGTTGACCGACATGCCAGTCTTCTGGGAAACCCTTCATTTGAGGTGTTCTTTGCTCCAGGCTCCATTACAAAGGTTATTTAGCCCTACAGCTTAATTGAAAAGCCCTCAACTATTCCCGTCATGCAAATCCTGAAAATTAAGGATAAGTGATATGAGGATTAGCTTAGGGGTAGATAAAGAATTGGGCCTAGAAAAAGGAAATTGGGATGAATTTGCATGACCTAGCAAGCAAATTCACCCCTTGGCCGAGGCCATCCTAAGAAAGAGTTGCCAAACTTGAGAAAAAAGTGCCTTTGAATGAATGAAGACTTTGAAGCAAGACATATGGGAGATTCAACGGAAATGCAGCTTTATTTTAACTTCAACATGCAGCCGTAGCTAAGCTACGCTAGGCTACACACAGATCCCTGAATCAGAACAAGGTGGAGGGGCGAGGTAAGAGAAAAGATAAGCAACGCTGGATGTAGAACGCGAAAAGAGCTTTCTTTTTTTATAGGAGCTTGGCACTTCCTGTCTGTTTGTAAAACAAGATTATAAATATTTTTCTGTTACAATGCATCACAGATATTTTAGATCTGGAATCAGCTTGGGTAAAGGATCTTGAGGAGTTGACTTTATCTGTTGGACTAGCTTGGTTGGAAAAACATCTGACCAAACAAGTGTAATATATACAAACCAAATTGCACTTGTCCAGGCAACCAAATACAAGGTCAATGGGAGTAATTCAAAATGCTTGAGTGTTGTTTGCCTTTGTAATCCTGCCGAAGAGTTGCCAAGGTAACTTTGGCTTTAGCTTAAAAGAAGGTTAACTATAGCGTACGTAATATGGATTTTTCTCATAGTCATCTTTAGGTCAAGATTTGGGCTGTGTACACACAATCGTTGATCATTTTATCTTACCAATCCTTCTTCTCCAGATTCTGCCGAGGTCACTGCCAGGTCATTTCCGTTTACATCGAATGCTTTTATTTCTATCACAAAGTTACTCTCGGACTGTTTGAGCCACTCTGGCAACAGTTTCTTCATGTCGATATGCTGCCAGGAATTTGTCTGCGGATACACCTCTACTTTCTGAGCATGTATTCTGGATTGGTTGTTCCCTTCTGAAAAGGCTCTCAAGTGAGATATTTGGATGAAAACTGTGGTTGGCTCCTTGGTTGGTCGAAGGTAGATCCATAGTAGGGCTTTCAGGATGCTTCCAGAAAGAATCTTTGGGCTCAGTGTGAACATGCAACACTTCGGTGGTCCCTCAGGTTGGGTCGCTGCTTGAGCTGTAAGGAAGAAATGTTACTGACACAATTGGTAAACACAAAACAACAAGAACTGGTTTCCTGCCAACCATTTCTTTCCAGTAGGTTTCTTTGCTACAACATTGTCTATCTTTAGGCACCTACACCAAATGGCAAATTTAGGACAAAAAGGCCTGTAAAGCGACTTATCTGCACAATGTCCTTTTAATGGAGAGTAGAGACTTCCTGTCATCAAATAGTTCACCAAAGAATAAGAGACCATTGGCGATCATGTGGAGGCATGTCTGGTGACAATAGATTAGTGACGATGATAAAAGTTTAACATTTTGCAAATTTGGATGCTATTTTTGCAAGTGATGGGAAAAAATCTTCACGTGATTCTTCGGTTCAATGTTTTCTACATAACGGTGTATCATATAATCATGTCATTGCTAAGAAACCTCAAAGTGGAAGCAGTCATTAGTGGCCAATCCATCAAAAAAGGTAATTATCGGTGTGATTTATTTATTTATTTTTTTTTTAATTGAATCTCAGACAAAATCCAGTTTCAATTTTCAAACCCTTTCTTTTTCAGGAAATCGAAAATGACACTTATATGACTTCAGTGTCTCATGGCACAACCATTTCCACAGAACTGACAAACTGCCTTTCTGAGGCTCACCAGACCATACCGAAGTAAAATCAGAAAATCGTTTAAAGTATAAATAGAGCTTTTTCGATTTTTGTGGTTAATCGTCCGGTTCTAGTGTGAATCCAACACGTAGTTTCTTACACAAACCCCAGAGGCAAAATGAGAAATCATTTCCTGTGTGTTATATATCCATGCGCCTCGCCATGAACGCAACGATCAAATCAATGAGTGATTGATCAAGGAAGTAAAACCTCAACTGTTCTTCAACAGAGATATCAAATGGACCAAATTAATCAGATCTACAGCAGAAAATCTAAACGCCAGTGACCTTTTAACCCCTAAAGACAGATCAATTTTGAGTTCAACACTTACTTTGCAATGCATTGTGGTACTTACGTTCTGTGGCCATAGTGATAATGGTTTCACTGCTGCTTGGTTCCTCATCCTCGCTTATACCTCCGTGTTGTTCATACTGATCAAGGAGCTCCTGCAGTGGAGGTGCTTTGGGTAAGAGTTGCTTGACCGTGTCTCTACTGATGTTCGGAGCCTGTTCCAAACGCAGGATGCTCAAAATCTGTGACTTGATGGAGTGTAGGCGCAAGAGTTTACTTTGTTGACGAAACTCACAGGTCGTGCACTGACCGCTGTCATCTCTGGTTGCATGAATCGTTGGTGATGTCACTGTTGTTGTTGAAGTTGAACCTAGGTGCTGACTTTCTGACGCCAACACACTCCCAAAACTTAGATAAAGATGAAGAAGGAGAAGCATGTCTTCTTGTGTGCCTTTGTAGAGATTTACTCATTTGGGAACAAACAGCACCTGTACGCTCTCCCTCCAAACAGAACTGGACAGATGTGCAGACCCCCAGGCAGTTTTATATCTAAGATTCCCTACTGTTTGATATCTTTTGATTGGTTGTGTTGGTGAAAACAAACCCTGAAGATACTTATCAGAGTTATTCGCCTATGTGGGTCAAATTCTTCGATGAAAAGATTCTATGAGATGCTAGTTTTGTTACCAACTATACAATACTCTGTCTGGTGTTCAAGTGTAACATTCAGTGCACATTTCAGCTATTACTGAACAGCTATTATTCAGCTGTTAGGAAGGATTGTGTATGATTGGTGATGAGACTTCAAGGTTCCTGAGAAAAGCTTAAAGGGTGATTGTTGAGGACTCCGGCTGAATGCTGAACTCATGCGGAACAGATGGATTGTACAGTGGCCAAAACGTTTTAAAATGTTCATCAGTTTTTATTTAGTAGCACCAAAAATGTAGTTTACTGTCAAATGTATTTGTTTGGTTAATTTAGAAAATTAATTTTAAGAATTTATTCATCCATTCATTTTTTTATATTACAATAAACTAAATTGAGGTTGGAACCATGGCACCAGGTGGCAGCAATGAGCCAAAAGTTGGAAGGCTTCCCAGGAAGAAGAAAGCTTTAAGCATGGTGACTTTCTTTGTTGGAGTTTGCAACCCAGCATCTAGAGACAAACTTACCGTTGCAGAGTTCACCCCAGAGAGGCCATTGGTATGTTTAGTTTATTCTGGTACATTTAACAGATTTGTTTCCTTTAGAAATGTGTTTGATCTTTGAAACCTTGTTTGTTGTTAAGTTGTATTTAATGAAAATTTGTTGATGAAATGTTGTATTTATTTGTAGAAAGTTTTTGTTTGTTTGATTTTACGGTTATCAACCTTGTTCAGTTGCTTCCACTGCAAGCATAAATAAATAAAGAGCACTGGAGTTGAGACAGCGCTCTCTGTGTTTTCTTTGCCCATGTCAAGTCCAGGCAAGCAATGGTCAAGAAAGTTTGAGGACTTGACAGTATTCCTCTTATGTCTGCTGTTGTTTTGTTTGCACATTGCTAAACATTCCTATGTGTCTATGAGTCTTAGGCTGGTGTTTGGATGCCCTCAATGTTTATGTCATTACATTAATCACTGTGGTAGAGGTGAAAAACCCTATTTCGAAACCAAATAGCTGAAAGAGTGCCCAGTGTGAAAGTGTCTCATAGTCCCCTATCACTCAACTACAATGGACCATTCCATGAACGCAACAATGAAAGAAAGATACTGTGTTAAGTTGTTTTGATTTCTAAAATGTTCGGAAATCAAGAGTAGTAATAGATTTCTATAAATAAAGTTTGTTGCGATAAATTCTGGCTCTTGTTACCATATGACATTACTGCAGTGAAATTCAAGTGAGCAGGTCATGACAGCAGAGTTGCCACCAGATGGCACTAAGAGGCTGGTTGTATTGTGACTTTACACGCAGCTAGGATGAAATTGATTTAAAAAACCTGGAATTATTACAAACGATTTAATACTAGCGAGCGTTTCATGACTGAACATCGGATTTAGTGATTGAGTTCACATTCAAGATTAGCTTTATCTTAGTTTTGCAGCAAATAGCTGCTGAAGCCAATTTTGAGGACGTTTGCACGTTTCATATTTGCTCAGGCGATGGTAAAACACTGAAGCAACATTGCCAAAAGTAGCATCTTTTAAGGTCTTGCAGCACAACTAATACCCACAGTAATGCTACTACAAACACTAACTTACGAGTACTAGCGTTAACATTGCAGAGCATTAGAAGAGAAAGCTGTAATGAAGAGCATTACAGTTATTGAAAAGAAATACCGGTAGTTAAAGCTGTGAGTATCTTTGTTTGCCGTGGACCCAAAAAATGCTAACATCTCCAGTGTTACGAGGATGGTTTATAATGTTCAGCCAACCACCAATCTCACTAAAATTAACACACCTGCCACCAATAACCCAGACAAATCCAGCAGTTAAAAAATGTCTCCCAGCTCCACCAGAGTTGTCAGACCTGCAGTTCACACCACCTGATTCTCCATGATCGGTTCCTACCACCTGGATTCTCTTAGCTACATCCCTGTGTTTCCCAACTGGGATTCTCCATAATTCTTCTCACCTGACTAATTCCCCTGTTCCTCGGTTGCCTACTGTTATTATGTTTGGCCATGCAGTGAACTTAAAATCCAAGATCAGCAATCTGTTGTTAAAACAAGCTAGCGTTAGCATCTCTCAGTGTAGGAGGCATTGTTAGCACCTCCTGCTTGAACCTCAGTTGTGCCAGTTTATTTGTTACCAATGATAAAGTCTTACTGTAGTGAAACAAAGTATACTGTAAAACATTTGAATAAATGCCACGGTAAATATCCTCTATCCAAGCGTATGAATGTACGATTATTAGCCAGGAACTTCTGTAGCTTATGGGTTTGTGAATGAGCTTTCAGGACAAATATAGCTCTGACCAGTGATGTGGATTGCATGCTGCAAAGATGACAGAGGACATTATTGCTACAGCTGTTTATTTCCAGCAGTGCAGATTTCATAGATGCAAACAACAGATGAAGAAGTTAGTTACTGCGGGTCAGTCAAATCAAGGTTCTTGCAAAAACGTTTAATGGAATCATAGTGTCATGTTTGAACACTGCTAATATGATGTTACTTTGATAATAACCTAGTAATTGGGTTTCAGGGTTTCTTTATTGAACTCTGGTGATGTGGTTAGTATTTTTTGGTAACACACTGAATGGTTGCTAGGGTGCTGTGAGATGGTTGCCGGGGTGTTCTGTCTATTTGCATGTAAAAAAAAAAAACATAGCTCAGGAGCTAAGGTTAGTGGGTTTTTAGCTGTAAAATCACACATATGTTGTCGTATCATAAGTTCCGGGGTTTTTATGATGCAATATGAGGTAGATTCCCGCTGTGATGTCATTTCCTCTGTTCGGCAGTCTCCAGTGTTACGTTGGTATTCTCTCGTGCATTCTTTAACAGGGACGACACTTTCTCTTCAGTCTGAAAATCAAAAACTAATTATCAGGAACAGTCGCATTTGGCTGACCAGCATCAATCAATGGAAGTGTTTGGATTGTTAAAGGCCCAGATAAATATAAAGACTATACTGCCAAAAGTATTCGCTCATCTTTGCTTCTTGAGGTCAGGGTTGAGGTTGAGGGTTGATCTCAGGACCAGGTTTAGGTACTCTTCAGACACCTGCTAATCCTAGACTTATCTATCAAAGTGTCAGTACAGAAGTGGGAAGCGTTCCAGTCTGTCTGACTCTTTGTATTAGACTTGGTGATGTATGGCTTGGCTGCAGCTGATCGTCCATGGAAATCCTTTCCATTGAGGTATCTAGAAACTCTCATTAAGCTAATCTGAAGGGAATATGAAATTTAGAGTTTTGCAATAATTAAACGGAAAAAGTATTGACAGTAAACAAAAGGGTGTCAATTAACTGGTTATATTTGCTGTATTTATGTACAACTTTACTGTTGTAGTTTGCCAGAATATGGTAAACAATGTGTGGCTAAGTTTTTGATATTCCATTTACTTTCATTTTGTTTTAACACCAATAGAAATGTTCATTAGAAAGGACATTTTGCAGGTAGCAAATGTACTTGTTGCACAGGTGCCATCCTATGATAGTACCATCCTGGAATTCACTGAGCTCCTTCCTGAGTGCAACCCATTCTTTCACAATGAAGTCTGTTGCCTATGTACTTCATTTCTGGTCTGATGACCATGGAAGGGACTGGAACCTTCCATGGTTATTTTGATGGATCAGTGAAAATTGTTGACAGAATGGTCCAATTGGGAAACCTTGACTTAGATCTTCAGCAGATACTGTAGATACTCACTTCTGCTCTGAAAGAAGAGTCGGTGATGTCCTTTAGGTTTATAATAACATTGTAATAAGCTCCATAGACTGCCGTTTCCAATGCTTTAGCTGCAACCTGGTAATTAGAGGATGAAAGCGCTGATGTCAGCAGTCGTAAAACCTGGAATATTTAGAATCTTTATTTTTGAGTTGTTTTTTTTAATGGCTTCATACAAAGAGAAATTGGCTATTCGTGCGGCCCTTAATCAAAGTTAATGTGGTATTAATGAAAATATCATTAGTGATGAGTATTGAATCCTTACTGAAATGAGGGTTAGAGATTAAAGGGAAACACAATTTATCTCGTTAAAATGTTAAACAGAGCTCTTTTTATGAAAATTTTACATTAGTAGAGTTCACTGATTTCTGAGGATTTTACTGTGTACAGGGGTTAGTTTATTCATAGAGCACCATTTATTGTCACCACTGAAGCTTATATATATATGTATGTATGTATGTATGTATGTATGTATATGTATATGTATATATTATATATACATATATATATATATATATGAATAATATATATGAATTAATAATATACATAATATTTGAAATAGGGATGAAATAAAACAAAGTGGTAATACAGGAATGGAAATATCCAACATTTAGATTAAACAAAAAGAAATAGACAAAGTAAAAAAGCATTTGGCAAAACAAAAGTATATTTTTTTCAAAAACTGACAAAAAAACAGGTTCATATTGTTTCACATTTTGATAAAATGTACACAATTTTGATAAATACAAAAGTTTAATATTATAAAATAAGGATAAACTGGTTAAAATTATAAAATAGGGACTTAATAGTTTGAACATTTGGATACAACAGAATAATTTAAGGAAAAGGGATTAAAAACAGGTGGAAATACCATACAATAAGGATTAAAATAATTAAACTGGGATTGCGTCTGGTTATAACCTGTAAAATATAAACTAAAATCTATATATACACACACACACAACAATGTTGTACATTTTAATTTTGGATGTAATAAAAACTTTAATTATGAAACTTAGAAAATTATCAATGTCATCAGGTGTAAAATAATATAAAACGGCAAAAAAAAAGGATTTGGATAAAAGAGTAGAGACTTTGAAAATATGGAAAAAATCTGGAGGAAAGGGTCAACATTAATAAACGAAGTAAAAGATTTGCAGTCTGCATTCGGCTTGTTAGCACAGGGTTCATTCAGTGGATGTATATTTGTATCTGTCTTATAATTTACTTTCTCTACTGAAAAAAGTCATTTTTATCAGGCCATACCCACCTGAATGTCTGATTTGCAAGCCACGTTTCCATACTTGACCATTTCTTTGAGAACCGGCCACAGAGTGTCCACTCTCTCGGCCAGAGAGAGAGGGACGGAGACGGCTGATTTCAATCCCTGCTGCATGGCTTCCTCCCTCCTGAACCAACACACAGACACTGCATCTCAATACAGAGTGACAATGTTTCATAAACAGGACTTGAAATATAGCTCATGCTGGGGATGTTTTTTTCACAGGTGAAATGATTGTGTTTGTTTAATCACTCGTGGTCTCCTCGGCGCAACCATGACAGTTCTTTACTCGTCTTTCCTGTTTTTTTGTAACACCCGGCATGATTTTACTTCAACCGAAGTCTGAAACTGGTTCAGCGTGAGACAGAATGTGCTTATTTATTATGACATGTATTAATTCTAGTTTGATGGATGGGTTGAGTTTTGTTTACTGTACCTTTTGATTTCCTCCGCTGTGCCTTTAGGTAATTTCAGAGCAGCCTGGAACGGAAAATAATAGAGACTTCAGAGGACAGTATGAAGGACTTATTTTAAAGGTTTTAAAACTTAAATATTTAAAACATTTGAAAATCTTTGGTTTACTGGAATTATCGCCACACTTCAGTTGACTAATTAACTCTGCCACAAGGGGATCTTCATATTTTCATTCCTTTCCTAATCTCTCGCCACTGGATAATTATGTAACTCCTCTCCATCACTGAAGCTCCTCTCCACTGGATGGCACTCTTTCCCATTAAAAAATAGTGTCGTGGTGCGCCTTCCCAATGGACATCTCTGAAGCTCATCCCACTGATGCCAGTGTAGCTCCTCCTGATTAAACATGCCTGAAGGTCCTCCCACTGATGCATATGTACCTCCTCCCCATTGGACATCCCTGAAGCTCCTCCCATTGGATGTCCGTGTAGCTCCTCCCCATTAAAAACATCCCTGAAGCTCCTCCCACTGATGCCTGTGTAGCTCCTCCCCGTTAAAACATCCCTGAAGCTCCTCCCACTGGATGTCTGTGTAGCTTCTCCTGATTAAACATGCCTGTAGCTCCTCCCCATTAAATGCATCCCTGAAGCTCCTCCCACTGGATGCCTGTGTAGCTCTGCCCTATTAAACATCCCTTAAGCTCCTCCCACTGATGCTTGTGTAGCTCCTCCCAAGTGGACATCCCTAAAGCTCCCCCCATTGGATGCCTGTGTAGCTCTTTCCCATTAAATGCATTCCTGAAGCTCCTCTCATTGGATGCCTGTGTAGCTCCGCCCCATTAAAAATCCCTGAAGCTCCTCCCACTGACTGATGGTGAATCGTAGATGTCTCCTCCCACTAGACAAGAAAACTAGCAGCACTAGCTTACGACCTTGTGATCGCCTAATGCTTTTATTTATTTATTTTTTAGTTTTTTTAGATCTCCAGAAACCTCATCTTCCACTTCAATGTTACACCAATAATATTTTTTTATTATTTTTTACGTCTACATTTATTAGACACAAATATTATCACCTCTAGAATGTGTTTTTGTGTGTTTATGCACCATGTAGCTGTTGAACGCTGAAGAATCTGCATCTACTTTTAACAATAAGTCGTTCATGGCTCGGTGGAGTGGAGGAATGAGTTTCCGCATTTCGGCATCCACAGACTCGAACTGTCGCTTCCCGTACGTCATCTGACCCACCATACACCCTAAAGCTGCTCCCTGTAAAACAATAACAGATTTTATTATTGCACAGTCTTGAGTCTTAACCCTACTGCTAAGTATTTTACCGCTCTCTGATTCTAAATTGAGGATAATACTAAGAACTTTTTGCCTGTTTCCATAGTAACAGAACTTGAAGAAAACTGCATAAATCTGCATAAAGTTGGTCAGCATTGATGGTAGACAACTGCAATGACCTTGGACCACAGGAAAACACAGTGGACCAACACCAGTAGGTGTCATGGCGCTCCAAACTATCGCTTACTGTGGAACTTTGATTCTGTGCCTCTCCTTTTTTCCTTCAAAATAATTTTAATGGTTGTGTGGCCTGCAGAACTAGACTTAGAGACCATTTAAAGGCCTTTGGCACCAGGTGGCTTCAATATAGCGCCTGTACTATATTCGAATACCAAATTTGGGGTTTTCATTAGTAGTCAGTTGTAATTGTCAAAATTAAAAGAAATAAATACTTCAAAATAAATCAACTTTTCCCAATATGTCCCAATATCAATTGGTTAAATTAAATATAAATATTATAGGTAAGTTTACCATGGCTGCAATCGCAGCAGAAACTGAGCCTCCACCAGGGGCCGCTGTTCTTGCTCCGACACTCTGAACAAACTTCTGCAGAGACAGTGACACAAGCCGGTCTTCGCCCTGATTGGCTTGCACCATGTACCTGAACCCAGCAGTAAACAATAGACTTGATTGTTTCAATAGACTTGATTGCTGTTATCTCCTCGCGCTTGGACTACTGTGATGCACTTTATACGGTATATCACAAGACGCACTTGCACGCTTACAGTTGGTCCAAAATTCTGCAGCACAGCTTTTAACAGGAACCAAAAAACGTGAGCACATCACACCCATTCTTGCTTCTTTGCACTGGCTTCCTGTTAATTTTAGAATAGATTTTAATATTTTTTTTAAGGCCTTGAAAGGTTTGTCCCCTCAGTATATTTCAGACCTCGTCCAAGTTTATACCCTGGCTCATGCTCTAAGGTCTGAGAACCGGCTCCTGCTCGTGATCCCAAAGACGAGACTTAAAACTAGAGGAGACAGAGCTTTTTCTGTTGTTGGTCCAAAGCTGTGAAACGCTCTTCCTCCTCATGTTCGAGCTGCTCCCACTGTCTTAAAACTTATTTTTATTCTTTGGCTTGAGAGTTTGTGTGGTCGTCTGTTGTCATATTTATTTTCATTTTAATTTATTTTAGGTTTTATTGTTGTTTATTTGTCTTTTGTACAGCACTTTGGAAACAATTGTTTATAAAAAAAAAGTGCTTCATAAGTGAAGTGGATTGGATTAGATAGGATCTTGTATTCAATAAAAAAACTTTATTAAGTGTTCAGTCCACGTCACACTGTTTTTCTGTTTTCTGTTTTTCATGTCAGGTTTAATCTCATTTGTGACAGAACCATTCCCTTCCAGCTCGGACATGTTTTGTCTTGTTTCTAGTCGTGTGCTGTTTGAGCTTTATTCATGACTTGTTTGCTTTCTAGCATCTTGACTCTGCCCCTCTTCTTTTACACATCACTTTGGTTACTTTTAACATTTCCGACCAGTGCTAAGTATATTTTTACTAGGCACGGAAACAGTTCTAGATATCTTCAATTCTAATTGCACTAGCAAGAAAGTGAATTAGAAATATCTCCAAATATACTTGTGACAAGTCAGAACGCAACTGAAATATTTTTCAATGGAAGTCAATGGAGGATTATGACTAGCCGTCTCTGGCTTGCAGATATGTATATTTGGACTAGTCACACTCACATTGTAAATCTCAAATACAATAGTAACTAGTTAAAATATTGTTGTACATATCTGCAATTTGAATTCTGATTAGTCAAAATGTAATTAAAGAGTATTAAATGTTCATTTAGGAAGTTTCACTTCTCTCCTAACAGAATCCTCCCTCTGATAATTATTGGAATGATAAGGGTTCATTATGTCTGTAGTAATTTTTTCACATAACATTAATTTAGAAAAGTTACTAAACTTATGTAATGTATGCAATTTCAGACCCATCTACTGCAAACAAATCAATCTTTTTCCATCATTTCATTAATTTAACTTACTCTACAATTCTTTCCTTTGGATCAAAGGGCCCCAAAGAGTCGAGTCCGAGTTTGCTTATCACCTGATGGAAAAAAGATGCAGATTTTTTAGCAATATCATGTCTGATAAAAGACTCTTTTCAAGAAAACCAGCTATCCACGTTGTTTTTTTCAATGTTACCGTACAAATAATGTCTAATGTTTATCGAAACGCACCAATCGTATTTTGTGCTCCTCTTCCACTACGAATAAATTTTCACGTTGAATGTAGAATTCGGCGCAGTCCAGCATCGCCTTCAGAGGGATCAGACCCACTATCTGGGAGCCCACGACGGGAAGATTCAACTCCTGCTTAGACAGAACCAACATTTACCTGATTCACACAAATCATTCTCAACACAGAGCATTAAAAGAGAGCCTCAGTTGAAAAAAAAGGTGCTCACAAAACCCTCCCACAGCTCTTGAGAGGCACCTTCTCAAAGTAGCATCCACCGCACATTCAGGCCCCGTCCTCCAGTGTTTGAAGATTTAACCCTTACCTAGTCTCGTGCAACCAGAACTTCATCCAACAAGTCTGAGGCTGAGTCTAACCACTACCCAAACCCCCAACTCTAATCATAAATGGGAATCTAATTTGCTAATCAGTTAGATGGTGCTGTTTCACAAAGCTCTGGGTCTAACTGTGCGGTGCCTAACTGTACAGCACCTAACAAGGTTCCACTCGAGCATTGCAGCTGGATAATATTGCATTCAGATAACTTAATCTTCACCTACCAATAACTCAAAACTAGGAACCTTGAGAACAACCTGTGGGTGGGGTCAGGAGTAGCTTGGAATCATTTAAAGGGCCTGACCGTGTTGTTTTTTGTATTCTATTGCAATAAAATGTACAAAGTTACCTTTAGTTTGTCAAAGACTGCAAAAATACCCTTAGGAATGATCTATTTCTGGGAAATTGGTATCTGATGTTGATAGTTGTGTGCTAGGGGGTTTTGGCTTCCAATTTCCATCCTTCCATCACTTAAATATTAAAGGTCCACTTCATTAAAAATGTAATCTACTTACTGTTATATACCTTTAAAGGTCTGATATCTACCAAAATTGCTAAATATTGTCTAAAAAATGTTTTACCTTTTCATTTCATCTGGAAAAATGCATGCTTCTGGATTGTGTGATGTTACAAATTGGGTGTTTGGAGGAAAATGTGGAGAAAAAAAACATTAGTTATACATTTGGCGGATGCTTTTGTCTTAAAGTGTCTTACATGGCATTGTACTTTAGGATACCAATGCAACATGAAGGAGCCACTGGAAACTTTCGTTGTTGCGAACATTGTCAACATTCTGTATGTTCAAAGTTCATCCTTCAACAAACTTATTTCGAGGGGAGCCTAAAACTGAATTTTCTTTTCTGCAAACCCATCTCTTTGACTCACCTTGGCATCTCTGCAGACCTCCTCAAACACTGTGTGCACCGGCGTTAACTCAAAGTCCAGGATGTTGGTGGAAACTTGAGCCAGATTCGATTCCTCCAGGTACCATCCCATCCCCTGAACTTTTTTGAGAAGCCCGGGCTGCAGCATGAACAATGGCACACATTATCAGTAAACAGAGCTTTACAACCCCTTGAGGAAGTCATGTGCTTTGTTTTGACTCTCAGGTTCAAGATTTGACGCAGAATGAAACCCCAAACCGATGCGGTGACGCAATGCGCACACGTACTTGATTTTTCCCCCGGCCTTGTTCTCTAATATCCAGAGCAATTCTGTGTGCCTGTTCCTTGGTGCTCAGCAAGTTCACGTTGTAGGCGATGAGAAACATTCGAGCCCCGGTGACCGTAGCACCCCAGGAAGGGACGAAGGTAGCGGGGCCAAATTCAGGAGCCCATTCGGTCTTTGCCAACTGTTGGAGAAAAGATCTGCCATGAATGACATAATTCTGAACAAGATAAAAATCATTTCCTTTAAGGCACAGAAAAAGACTGGCCAATTGTTGGTGCAACCAGTGCTGAATTGAAAGCACAGGGGGTCACTGACGGAACTTTATGGTCATTTAATTTCGATTTTGTGAAAGAAAATGATTAACAATCCCTGAAAGCATTCTTGTATGTTGGATAAAGTATTTGCAATGGAGACTTTACGATGTAGAGAATATGGACGTAGGTAAAAACTGAGTTTGGTACTGGAATCTCTTTAATTGTAAATACCACTTTGGAAATAATTTTGGTGGATTATGTTTTATAATTTAAGCATCTGTGTTGTAATAAAAGCAAAATAGCCCAGTGATCAGATGGATTCCGACAGTTGGATTCCAGCTGAAGATCCTTTGATGATCCTCCTCAGCTCCTCATGTCTATATTTCTTCCAGGAAACAAGAAAGATTTACCTTTTCTGGTAAAGCCTCATATTCTCCTGCACGTACTGAAGGAAGGGATCTCCTACTCTCTTTTCTGGCTGCCTCTCCGTAAAGATAAACTGCAAAAAAACAACAAAACAAAAATTCACAACAAATCTTCATTTTTTTTTTTACATTTTAAGTACTTTACTATACACTAAAGTACACCACATCGTATTTAAATATGGGATAAAAGCATCTCAAATGAAAAAGAAGAAGAATTAAAGCTGCAAGCAGCAATCAAAGGGGAAAAAATGCTGCTTGGAGCTTTAATTAACGTTCTAATTTTTATTAAGTTAATAAATAATTATTAATTTTGCACTCTGACCAATCCTTTTTTACAAGAACTGTTTACAAGAACTGAAAAAATGGCACATTAAATAAAAAATACCAATTTCAAGTACCGGAGAACGAATATTGCTCTATCATTGTATTGGATTTGATGTGCACATTGTGTAACGAACTCAAAAACGCTTTGCAATTTAACATCGTCCATGCCTTAAAATAAGACTGATGGAGTATGGAGATAAACAGATAAAATAAAGATAAGAGATAAAAAAAAGAGTAGTTCCTTATAATGAGACATAAGCAAACGTTGCCTTGGCCTTTAATGTCAGAGCTTGAAGTTGATAGGAAAGTAAAAAGAGAGTGCGCAAGTGTCCTGCCCGCTAGCCACAAGGTGTGTTAAGTGGCGCAATAGAGCTATTTTTCAACACTCACTTTTCAAGCCCAAACCAGGTGTAAATTTCCAGCTGCAAAATTTGGTTTAGACCCTCAAAGGTGCACAGAAAGCCATAACTCTGAGCAGTTTCTGCCCTAATAAAACAACAACAAAAAAAAACAATCCCACCTGGGACATTTAGCATCTCCGCTAGCCTCTGGCCAAACTCCTCGGCACACTGCACACACTCCTCCATGGTGACGTTCTGCACCGGGATGAACGGACACACGTCCATCGCACCGGTCCGAGGGTGTTCACCTACACAAATAGGCTTTACAGTGTGGCGCACTCACAAATGTATGTTTTAAACAATGAATTGTTTCTACCTGAGTGTTTGCCCATGTCTATGAGTTTAAATGCGACTAGAGCAGCACTCAGAGCCCCCTCGATCACAGACGCCGGGGACCCGACAAATGTGTAGACCGTCCTGTTTGTGGAAGAGCCAGGGTCTACGTCCAGCAAACTGCAGCCCTCCGTCCCACGGATGGCATCTGCTATCGCATCAATCACCTGGAAAATGAGTATGAAACTGTTTAAAAAGGATCTCTAACAATGGTTCATTTTTGGTTCAGTGCAAGATCTACAAACACTTTCATTGCTTTTATTTTTACAAAATTTTACAACGACTCCCTGCGATTCGTTTTGTGACTCAGATCTCTCTTTTATGTGATGCAATCTGTAGTGCTTGGTTTTTCGAACGTCACACACCTATTTTGAATGTTTCAGAAAACAATACACAAAATGCTACCATTTGCATAAGTCAAGACCTCAACATAACCCACATTCTCTTATGAATTCAACATGTCCCATGAAAATAAACACAATTCTGATTATAATTTGATAATTATATAAACATACCCTTACATTTATATAATTTCTCACCTCCTTGTTGCGCCCCTCTGAGAAATTAGGTACACATTCTACTAACTTAGCCATGGCTTACAGAAGTTCAGTTCACTCTCACATTCACTCACTTGACAACTGAGAATCCGTCGTGCCAAATGAACTTTTGAAGCTTCTGCAAACAAATCTTTGAAATAATTAACTTGTGCTCAGGGGCTGAATTTAGGTCATTTGGCAATGATTCTCCCCTCTTCACTCATTTGGGGAAGAATCACAGACATTGGTCATGGTGTGGTAAACCTTCCAAAAGTCACAGAATAGTCCAAATTGGATTTAATGTTGGTTAAAGAATGGTCTTTCAATGTGCACCAACAAACTGTTAACTCTTGACAGCTGACAGTTTAATAGTAGACTCTTAACAAGCATCCAAAATTGGAGGCTGTGATTTTTGGTTAATAAATGGTTCAGAATGAGGTCGGAGAGTTGGATGAGAACGGTGCTTTGATGTTTTTTTGGATGCTATTATATTGGAGAAGCACTGACATTATGCAAGAAGTGTAAAGTTCACAAAACACAGCACCTTGTACTGTGATAGCTAAAGTTTGTACACAAAACTAGATAGCTAAAGCTAGTACAGCTAAAGATAGTACACAACGTTTGAGGTTGGTTTGTAAAAGTGCTGTTCAAATTTTTATAAGCAAAACATATTGGTTGCCAAGGTGGAATTTTTGGTTGTTATGGGCAAGTGAGTGACATCATACCCATGCCAATATGAGTGATGTTCACCAGTCTCTGTGTCTCTATGGTTTTCCTTAGCTGTGATAATGATACGGGAAATTGGTTGCCAGGGTAAACAGTCTGGTTGCTATTTAAGGGTAAGTGACTTAAAATAATGTTGCCTTTGTCACTATAAGTTATTTAAACCAACCCCTATGTCTTTATCCATAGCTGAGATGGAGTTCAGAATATTTGGTCGCTAAAATGAACAAACCTCCATTTCTCTTGAAGATCTTTTGTTGTAGTTTTGCATTTATTTTGACCCCATGATAAGTCAATGGAAAATAAGACCCTCTTAGTTTTATGGGATGATAAATTAGCCATCATGGGCACACGAAAAATTACCTTAAATAAAAGGTAAACTATATTGAACTTTGTCCACTGTATAGTGCGACAAGGATTTTGGGGAAATCAGTCTGCACCCAGCCACAGAGGGGCGACTCCTCAGTCAGCTGACCATGTGAGACACATTTGGGTTTTAAAAGGCTACTAAAAGCAGCTAGCTTTCAAAAGGAGGTTTTGTGGTCTTAACAAATTATGTTATTACACCCGAATATTTGTTAACTGTCTGATATACCCGTTTGCAAGACAGGATGTTAGCATAATGGTTACCAGCTACTCAGGAGCTTTCTGAATAGGCTCTAGCAGGACCCAGTGATGGTAACTGGTGTTAGTTAGCTACATTTTGCGACAATATATTGTAAATAACAACGACAATAACAATGTATTACGTGATATGTATTTTTTATGGTCGGTAGGGGGTCAGCCATGAACACAATGGTGTTATTCCCAGCCAACAAAATAAGACGAAGAAGAGTAAACCGGAAGTGAACCGTAGAAGAAGAGAAAAAAGCGGTAGCATCCGAAGGCGGTTATTTGGTGTTAGCGTCCTCCAAATGTAATCCAGATTAGTTTCTCTTTTTAAGAACTGCTACTCACAATTACGCCAGAGAGCAGAATAAAGTGCTTGGGGGATGTTGGCCACAGGAGCGGTGAGTTTATTCCAGGGTTTCTGTATTAAACACTTGTTTTGTCGGACCGTTAGAAGCTAACGGCTAAAGCTAACCAGCTCTTTACATGCATTTTTTATTAGATTGATTTGTATGCTTATATAAGTGTATTAGTTAGGAATCAAAAGCTTATTGAGTTCGACATATAAAATTAGCCATTTATGTATTTAGGTTATGGTCAAATGCTGCTCCATAAACATGTACAAATAAATGGTAAACAACTATGCAAAAATTATGAAGTGAAAAATGGCACACCAAAAAGATATAAGCTGATGAACGTATCTAGAAAAATTTCTTATGCAACTTTTTGAGAATTGTAATCTTTAGATGTTTAATCAAATATATTCTGTGTTTCTCAGACCGTGAGCACAGCAGGGCTGGCTCAGGTGGACCGTGAGAAGATCTACCAGTGGATCAACGAGCTCTCGAGTCCGGAGACGAGGGAGAATGCTCTGCTGGAGCTCAGCAAGAAGAGGGAGTCGGTGGCAGATCTAGCACCGATGCTCTGGCACTCCTGCGGGACAATAGCTGCCCTCCTGCAGGTGCACCCTCCATCGTTAATCTTTACGCCTGAGAATTAAACAAATTGCTGGATTTTGCCACTATTTGTATGTTCATAACTGTTCTTAATCTGCTTTCTTTCGTACAAACAGGAAATTGTGAACATCTATCCATCAATAAACCCTCCAACGCTGACGGCGCATCAGTCTAACAGAGTGTGTAACGCTTTAGCTCTGCTGCAGTGTGTGGCCTCCCATGTCGAGACACGGTAACTCATTTCCTTTACAGACAGGAAACGCACGTGTCTTCCACGTGATATTCATCCTGTGGCTTTCATCCTCAGCTCTGCTTTCCTGGCAGCACACATCCCATTATTCCTCTACCCCTTCCTGCACACAGTCAGCAAAACACGCCCCTTTGAATACCTGCGCCTCACCAGTCTGGGGGTTATCGGTGAGGAAAAATATCGGTGTCTGCGTTAAAGCTTTCGTTCAAAAATCCTCAAGTGGAATGTGTTCCATTCCAGGAGCCTTGGTGAAAACTGACGAGCAGGAGGTTATTAACTTCCTGTTGACCACAGAAATCATTCCTCTCTGCCTACGCATCATGGAGTCCGGCAGCGAGCTCTCCAAAACAGTGCGTACACCAAATTTCTTTATTTCTGTCAAAAAGTGGAGGCTTTGACCTCGTTTTGTTGATGTCCAGGTGGCCACTTTTATCCTGCAGAAGATCCTCTTGGATGACACGGGTCTTGCTTACATCTGTCAGACCTACGAGCGTTTTTCACATGTTGCAATGATACTGGTGAGTAGCGTTATGTAAATCTTGTTATGTTCAAAATATTAATCGTCTTTTGGTTCAGACATATTTCTAAAAGCATCTCCTCTGACCTAGACCATTCGAGCTCTAGCCACAAAACTTTGCTTGGCCATCCAAATGGTTTTGACTCTGGTTCGGACTGATATCACTTAAGGAATTCTGGGAAATTTTCCATTGACTTAACATGGGGTCAAACTTTGTAAAGCTGTAACTTAAACTGAGAACCTCGTCGAAGCTTCACAATGGCCATAATGGTGGAGGTCATCAGCCTGTACCAAGTACCGTGCTAAAGTAACCATGTTCTAGAAGGGGTTAAACATTAACCATTGACTTATAATGGCCATTGAAAACAAATAGGAGTTGGCAAATAAAACCTCAGAAATAGGTTTTTGTTAATTTTGATTACATTTAGGTTAGCACAGTGGACTTCCAGTTGAAAGATTGTCGGGTCGAGGCTTGCCGGTGAGTTTGCATGTTCTCCCCGTGCTTGCGTGGGTTTCCACCACAATCCCAAAAACATGCGGTTGGGTTAATTGAAAAATCTAGATTTTCCTGAAGTGTGAATGTGTGTTTCCCTGCGACGGACTGGGGTCCTGTCTAGGGTGTACCCCCGCCTCTCGCCCAATGTGCACCGGAGATAGACACCGGCAGACCCCCGTGACCCCAAAAAGGGAATAAACGGGTTGTAGAACGAATGAATGATTACAGTTAAAAATTTAAATTTGAATGACATCATTGACGGCTCCCTAGCAACCAAATTGTTTACCCTAGAAACCACATTTTCTGAACTCTATCTCAGCTTTGGTAAATGATAAATGTATGGGGCTTGTTTTTTTTTATAGTTTTTTTTATATAATTTACCCATTGTTTTGAACTTTCAGGGAGGGATTATTCATTTTTATTGTCTCAATAGTAAAAACTCTTAATTTACTATCAATAACTGTATATATATATATATATA